>VZTA01008430.1:0-35552 GCA_013398855.1 Mohoua ochrocephala | reverse complement strand
TTTCCAGGTTTCTCTAAAGGGTGCTTAGAGAAAGGGCTGGAGAGAGACTTTCCTTAAGAGCACGGAAGGACAGGAGGAGGAGGAATGGCTTTAAGCTGAAGGAGGGCAGGTTCAGGAGGAACTGAAGAGACAGTGAGCCTTGGAAATTCCACTTCTCTTAGAGACCTCTTTCCAAAGCCAGAGCCCTGTAAGGAAGGCTGAGAGTACATAAGATTCAATCACTATTCAGAGTGCTGAGGGCTGACAAAAGCAGCCACTGATTTTCCTTTTGCAGTAGAAAAACAAAGGATATTGTGAGGGCCAGAGCGTCTGCTGATGTAAATTACCACAGCTTTGCTGGTCAAGGGGGTTCATATCCCATTAACCCACCTGGGAATGTGTCCCTGGGAGATTGTTTAATGATTTACACCATCAACAATGAGGCAGATGAAAAGAGCAACATTAAAAAAGCAAGATGCTTAGGTCGATATATGGGGCATTAAAGGTCTACATCAAAAAAAAAATAAAATTAGAAGAAGCTTTTACTTTGTTGCTATCTTGGAAATGGGTTTCTAGTAGCGTGATTGTATGGTCAGGTGGCTTTTTAAATCTGAGGCTTTTTGTTTGTAATTACTGGCTTTCCAGATGAAATAAAGTTTAAAATAGCACAAACTAGTGCCCTGCTCCTGCAAACGCTCAAGTGTTCTTGTAAGTAGGACCTTAGACTTCAAAGGGGTCTAAGGTCCTTACATGAGCAATGTGCAATGCAAAATTTATGTGTTTTAATTCTCTTTTTTCCGGAGTTGTTTTCTCCTGGTGCAACTTGGGGTGCTTCGTTTTGAAAACCACACCAAGGACATCTGGAAATTCCCAGGGTAATCTAATTACCCGCTAATAAACAGCTTTTTTTCTTTTTTTTTCCCTTTATCCCCCCGCCACCTTCCCATTTCCCTCCCTCCTTGCCTCCACATAGTAGATTTCTTTGCTGTGCTTCTTTTTTTTGTGGTGTTTTGTTGTTTTGGTTTTTTTTCCTTTCCCCTGAGTGCTTGTGAAAGGCTGAAATTAACTTCTGGCCAGGTGACACGCAGCCTGGTCAGGCATCAAGGCACAGATGTGACAGACGGTGTTGCTCATCTCCTCGTAGGTGTGTCACCGAAAACGTGGGGGGAAGTGAAACTCCCTAACGCTGTTTTTTTTTTGGGGAGCAGACATTCCTTTATCCCGGGCTGGGCAGCACGAGGGAATAGCTCCACCTAGGAGCACACGGCTTTCAAAACTTCCCGCTTATTCATGCACCTCAGGCGAATGAATTGCCATTCATCGGTTCTAAATTACGTATTCTCTTCGTTAGGTGGTGTTCTGTCTTCTGTCGGTTATTGTTTTCTCCTTCCTCACGCTAACTAGTCCGAATTTTTCTGTGTCTTTTCATTATCTTTTTTCTTCCTTTCACAGGCAGGGAGTTTCCAACATATGCCAAATTGCCTTTGATGGTCTTTTCTTTATCTTCTGGTCACTCCAGCCTGTCCTTGGAGGGCTATAAATTCTGGATTCCAGGTGTCCAGGGTTTAGCTCCCCCAGGCTTTCTTCACTGAAGCTTATCAGGGCTAGTTTATCAAAACTTTAAAAAGTTTCGGCGATCTAATAAACGCACTCTAAAAATAACAATCTGTGGGAAAAAAAAAGCTGTATTCCGGCTAAAGTGGAAAATTACACTGCTTGTGGATAAAACACACAGCTTCCGACGAAGCACAACAATTAATTAAAAATTAATTGAAACCATTAATTAGAAAAAATTAATCAGAGAAGCTGTATCATTCCCAGGCAGGTGCAGGGGACATTCCTGGCGCCGGGCAGGCCTCTGGAGAAGGCCAGGCCGACACATCAAAGGCTGCAAGGGGCAGCGTGTCCCCCTGCAGCTGGATGGGACACGGACCTCCCTCTCTCTGCTGGCTTCCTCTCGCTGATGCTCCAGCCCAGCTCCGTGGGGCTGGGCTGGGGGAGTGGAGGGAGGAGGGCTCAGTGGAATTGTGCCCTGGGCTGGCAGCTGACCAAACCTGTCCGAGCCGGGGTTGTTTGTACAGCTTTGGTTGCTGCTGTGTTTTGTATTCAGAAGACCGACAAGGCTCTGAGGGTAGGTTCGTGTGACCCAGCCAAGGCACATCACAGCTTGGCCGATCCAGCCCAATTAGTCCTGAATGTCAAAAGCGCCAGATTCCAGCAAAGCTGGAGGGGAGAGGGGAGTTGCTTCCATGGCTTCCCACTGAAGTTTTGTGTGTGGCTTTGTGTGCCGTGCCGGGGGTGCAGCGTTTTGCTCTCCAAACCAGATTAGAAATCCTGTTCTTGCCCCTTCCATCTGCAGCGGGCCCCTCTCTCTGTCTGGTTCTGACACTTCCCAGGCCTCCCTGCAGGTTTGCATCGTGCTTCACAAAGGTACACAGAAAACAAGTCCTTCATCTGACTCCCATTTAGGTTAATGAGAATCTTTCCACTCACTTCAATGGCAGCTGGAGTGAGTCTTTCATCTTTCCTTCTCAGAAACTGGTTGGTCGAGGTCTCTTTTTGTTCCTCTTGTGCTGGCCTTTGTCCCCATCATCCCTGAGCACTTCAGTCAGCAGTAGATTGCTCTGTCTTGTTCTGGTACTCTTATTCTCTTTTGGGGAATAATAGTGTCTAGAGTGTTCTGCATGTCCCCATCTTTAACTGAGGCTAAGTGGCAAAGATGAAAGGACAGATTTTCAAGATGCGAGTGAGAGTCTGCTGTGGTTTTTCAAAGATATTTAGAAGCTTCAGAAACCACCACTTTGTTCCTGTTCCTTCAAGCCCTGTAACTGTCCCGAAAAGACCCAGCATTAAATAGGTCGGAAAAGGTCACGGGGATGCTCTGCCGCAGAGGGAACTGGAGAAGCATCAGTTCCCCATCTGCCTCTGAATGTTCCCTCTTCTGAAACCTGGGCACCTCCCAGCCTTGGGCTTCAGCACACAGTGGCTCTACGGGCAGAATGTCACCAGAGAAGGATCCTGCCTGGAAAAGCCACTCTCCTGACGGTGGGTGTGGGCTGATTTCAGCCTTCAGAGGCTTTTCTGCCTTTCCTCGCTTACCATTTTTCACGATTTAAGGGTCCCTGATTTAAGGAAATCTAAACAGAGTAATATTTGCAAGGCCCCAAACATCACGGGGTGGCCATTGTCTGACTCTGACTTAAGGTTTCAGAGGCAAAGAGCAACCCAGGGACTTGTTCCTTTCCTACAGGGATGTGACAGAGGCAAACAAAACAGAGCAAACCGAACCACAACACATCTGCAAACTCCTGCCTTGTTGGCACAACACAGCTCAATTTCAACCCAGAAAATTGTCTGCTTTTCTGGCTGCTCTGAGGTGCTCAGATATGCACACTACAGCAGTTAGTTATGCCAGCAATTATCTGTGCCTCCAAAAAATGGAGTCCTTCATTAAGACCTGGCCCGAGATGTCAAAACCCAGCAGTTCACCTGGAATCTTTGAAGTCTTTGAATGTTGAAAGTCTAACAGCAGTAATGTGTAAACACATAAATGCTTCCCTAGGATGTCACAACCACATGAAGGGCAGACTGAAGCTTGTTGGTGAGAGTGCAAGAAGCAGCAGGACAAAAGTTTGAAGATTCTGACTGCACGTCTTTGTAATAAACATCATTATTTTAATAGAAAATGTGTCCCTTTGACCAAATTTTTTTTTTTTTTTCTTTTCCAGCTAGTCCGGTGCACGTTCGTGGCACTTGGTAGAGTGACTGAGTCGCTCAGATTACAGAGCAGAGCTGGTGTTCCCTGGGGTGGGCATGTGACTGGTCACTTAATGACACCCTTTGTATTAAAGTGTTGCTGAATGATTGCTTGAAAGGCTCGTGAAATTATATCCTTGCCTCCTTGGCTGACAGGTAGGAAGAGATCATTAAAACAATCTCTGCAGTATGGCAATGACCAGGCTCAGCTCCAGAAACTGCTGTGTTAGGGAAGAGACTGAAATTAAAGGAAAAAAAATAGGAACTGCTGATGTTCAAAGACAGTTTGTGGCCCATGAAGCAAAGGACACTTTGAGCCAACAGAGTGCAGGTAGGAGCACTGCTGTTCTGAAGACCTTTTCCAGTTGGCAGGAGACAATTAATTATTCCTGAGCCTTAACAAAGCCATCTGCAGAAGGCGTTGTGCCCTTTGTCACATGATACTGATGCGGCACTGACGCAGGAAAAGAAGGAAAAGCAATGTTTTGAGCCTTCCCCAAAAAGGAGCACTTGGAAGCAAACAATCAGACACCCACAAGTTCTGCTAGCTGGCAAATTTACTGCTTCAGCAGCCCTTCAGGACGGGGACAATAAGGCTGTTATGCAGAGCTGAGACCAAAATGACACTTAATGACCTGTGGCAAGCAGCTGTGGTGTGATCTCCTTTCCATGTGCTCCTCGTTTGTTGACTTTGATGGACAGGGGAGCAGAGGAGTGGGAAAGGAGAATGGGATCCTAATACTAGATAACCCACTCTTCTCAGGAGAAAAGTCAGAGCAGAAAAGGGTTTTGATCCAGAAAGGTTCATTTTGAATTTTCCCCTGTGAGAGCTCAGAAGCAGAGGGAACAAAGCACGCACGTGAGTATGGTCGTGACTGCTCTCTCCTGTGGCATGTGCAACACCACCCAGATGCTCCAGGCTGCAGCACCTCTGCTGTGGACACGGGCTGAGAGAGATGGGGCTGTCCAGCTGCAGAAAAGAAGGCTCCAGGGAGACCTTGGAGCACTTTCCAGTACCTCAACAGGCTCCAAGAGAGCTGGAGAGGAATTTTTTTACAAGGGCCTGGAGGGACAGGACAAGGAGTCTGGCTTTAAACTGACAGAGGGCAGGTTTAGATGAGATATTAGGAGATAATTCTTCCCTGTGAGGGTGGGGAGGCCCTGGCACAAGGTGCCCAGAGAAGCTGTGGCTGCCCCTGGATCCATGGAAGTGTCCCAGCCCAGATTGGACAGGGCTTGGAGCAGCCTGGGATAGTGGAAGGTGTCCCTGCCCATGGCAGGGGTGGAATGGGATCGTCTTTAAGGTCTCTTCCAACCCAAAGCATTCCATGTTTCACACATACTTCAGGTGCAGAAGTTGGATGACATCAATGCTTACCTTCACCACTCTTTTCCTGTGTATTTTGGGGTAAGTCCTTTGTGTTTTTAGAGCAAGGACTGATGTTGTTGTGTTTCTGAGGCTGGGGTGAAATCCTTTTAAGTGGAAAGCTGTGCTATTTTAATTTTGTTGTGTGGGTGAGCTATAATCCTCAAAAGAATGAACAGTCCTGTGCTTACTGCCCAATGGCCATTAAGGTCTCCAAATAATTACAAAGCCAGGTGGTGCTGAATAAAAAAATGAAATCTGTGAGGTGTTTCCAGAGCTGAGCCAGTGAAACATTTCCGGGCAGCCTCAGATTTTCTTTTTTCCTGTGCACTCCCTGTGCAGTGCAGGGGGTTGGAGTGAATGGCACCGTGAAATTACTCTGACCACAGGCACCCGAACTTCCGTGACCTGTTTGCTGGGGAGAGGTTTTTCGGAAAATTGAGCTTCCTATGAANTATGAAAGTCTGAAAGCTTTTTTTTTTTTTTCCCCCCCCCCCAGAAAAGAGACATCCTAAATGGATTAATTTACAATTTGTGGTTGAAGGGTAACAGTTTAAAACACACGAAGGGAAAGTGGACAGCATTTTGCATGAAAGGGTGAAATCTGTAAGAATTTAGTGGGCCATATTTTCACTATGGAGCAGAAATTTAGAAAATCGTTTGGATGGACTTTACCGGGAGGTACCAGACACATTTCTGGAAAATATGAAGCCACATGTATTTGAAAATATTTCCTGAAAATATTTTTCCTGAAAATCACGTATCCCTTTTGAAAATGTAGGATTAGGGCTTCTGAGCGGGTTCAGGATGCCCAGGCCCACCCAGCAGTCCTGCCACAGAGGACTGGGAATCAGGGGAACTGATCAGCGATACAATAAAAGACTTTCTGCTCTCCTGCCAAGAATTTTAGGGTGAGTAAAGGTATTACCCTTCCCGAGAAGATAAATTATGGCACATACAGAAGGTGAAGGCACAGGTACTTGATTTCTGAGATTCAGACATGGGATCCTTGCTGGCAATCCATGTAATTTATTGCAGGAGTCAAACATCCCATTTACCGTGTTCATGCCAACCTGACCTGCTGTAGGGAGGTAATTTCTTCCTCTTCCCATGTATAAGTAGTCTGTGGAGTTTTTTTGACTTCTCAAAGTATAACGAGGGCATATTTCTTCTCAGCACCAAGTCCTGGCTGGTGTTAATTTCATCTGTGCTTATCTGAACTCAAGCACTAAATGCTTGTTAAAGAATTGGAAGGCGTAAATGGAAAAAAAAAAAAAAAAGAAATTTGCTTTGTTTATTCAGCATTCCGGGGTAAAATAGGCCCGTATCTTTAGCTGACAGCATGCAAATCATAAGAATTGCCCAGTTTTGCCTGCTAGTCACTTCAGCAGCTGTCCCTGTTGGCAGGCACGAGATGTTTCATGGCATCTGATGCCTCTTTCGTGTGCCAGTGTCTGGGCTGAGCTGCGTCTCAGCCACAGCGGCTCCCATTCTCCCTCTGCACCTTTTTCCCCACAGCTTTCCTATAACTCCCAAGCCCTCTTTGCTCGTCTTCCTTTGTCTCTTGAGCTCCTTGGAGCGTGGATTAGCTGTGAGGAGGCACCAGGCAGCATCCCACGCTGCCTTACACTCCGTGCCTGGGGATTGGACCCATTTTTTTAACCCTACAAAAGACATGTTTTTGTTGTCTTGTGACCATTAGCTGCTTTCCTCAGCTCATCCCTTCGAGGTGACCCATCCTCCTCAGGCTCTCCTGTCCTGCAGCCTGTGAGTCATGCCCTGAGTTTGCCTGTGGAGCTCAGATGTCGTCGTGCAGATAGCGGGGCAGTCAAACAAAACAACATTGCAGCAAGGATCCCGTCTGGGGGTGTTGGTAAAACAGACCCACACGTTTCTCATGATCTCATTAGCAACCACAGAACCTGGAAGACCTGCCCCCTCCAGGGGAGAGTGTTTATTCATGTCATGTCCTCCCTCTCTGAAACTTGCATAATGCGAGGTCTTACAACAGGCTGTGGGGTGAAGCGCCTTGGAAAATTCGAGTGTATCGAGACAACGCAGCGGCCTTATTGAAATAAAATGTTTGTTTCATGAGGCGTGCTAACTGGTTTTAATTTTATCAAGTTTAGGCCCTGCCAGCGTGTCCCAGACACCGCTGTGGGTTCGCTCCCTGAAGGAGGCACTGCTCTGAAGTGTTCCAGGAAGGAGTTCTGCAGATTCTTACAGAATCAGACCACGTTTGTTACTCCTTTCAAGCGCAAATATCCCCACGCCAGGCACTCCTTTTTGCTGCAAATGCCCCTGGATCAGCTACAGATGACAGGGGGAGGACATCCCATCGTCCACCCACCCCCAGCACCCTCCTAGGCTGGCAGTCACTCACGCCAGCACTGTCCCCGCGTGAGAAGGGCCTTGGCAATCCCATATTCCTCCTATGGAATGTGTAGGATCACCGGTGGCAGGCTCTCGGAGGCGTTCCCCAGCGTGTTTGGCTGCAGGGGTTGGTCGTGTCTGCCTCTGTGTGTGTGTGTGCAGGGTCACAGGAGGTGCTAAACCCTGCTCGATTCCCTCAGCGTTGCCACATCTGAAATTCACTGAGCAAACAGACTCCGGGCTCCTCTGCTGCATGCCTTGCGCTGCTTTTTGTGCTGCTTTGTTCTCCACGTTCCTCCAACTGTAATTTTCTCTTGCCAGCTCCACTGTAGGGGGAAGAAAAAGTTGAACTGTGATTCATGGGTAACGCTCAGTGAACCTTCTTGCAGTCCTGTGAGATACCGACACATGACACGCATCAATTAGCCAAAGTACAGAGAAAGGAGCCTGCATAACGTAAATGAGCACTTTCTGCAGACTTCCTTTAACTCCTAATGACCCTGCATCAAGGAGCAGGTGATGTAAACCACATAATTAAGGCTAAAGGTAGGTGGTGATACCCAAGGACTTCCAGTATCTTCTTTCTGGCTGCTTGCAGAGATCAGCCTTTGGCAGCACCTTGGGCCAGATTCTCCCAGGACCTCAGCTCTTTGGAAAACCAAAGCGCTGATTTAGATGCAAAGTTGCTTTGAAACTGTTTTCCAAAGGAAATCAGGGATCAGGCAGTCCCTCTCTGACTGTCTCACTCCTTGAGGGCTCACCCCTGGATAACTCCTGAATCCATTTGCTACCCACAGGTGACCCAGCATCAAACAGCCCCGGAGCATGTGAACTCTGCATGGTAACTGGCTTTTCACACAGGGAGGTGGAAGGGCTGGTGAAACAGTCCCTTCACCACTGGCGAGTGAATCAACACTCCTGGTGTGAGTCAGCTTCAGTTTGCTCAACCCAAGGGGTGAAGGAGTGTGAAGAAGGAGGTGGTGTCACAGCAAAAGGGAGCGGGAGGCAGGGAAGGAATCATTGAGGTCAGCTCAGCCCACACCCCCGGTCTGATCTTTGGTCCAAGACTGACGGGGGTTTTAACACCTTCAGTGGTGAGGAGATCCCAGAGAGAGCAGCCCAAGAGGATAAATGTCTGTGGGACCTTGACATTTTCTCCTATAAAAGCAGACGTGGACACTCGTGCTGTGACGCTGGAGCATGATCTGCGCTGGGAGGAACATGAGGGACTGTATGGCATGGGTCACACTTCTCCCAAGTCCTGCTCCCTTCAGTGAATTCCTGTTCTCAAGTTTCACTGAACACACATGTGGTTAGGGTATATATTGTAAATTGAATATACTTGATCCCGTATCTTTGTTATAGAAAGCGAGAGTTTGGCCAAAGCTGTAAAAATACTAATTAAACTCTTTTTTTTTTTCCCCCTTGGAATATCCAAAAGATGAAACTGAAGAAGAGACCTGGCTTCTGGTACCACATGTGGTACTCACGTGGCTTTTGATGTGTTTGCTGGTGAAGTGTCTGGTAATCCCCAAGGAGTGTCTCACTGTAATAAATACAGTAAAAATAACATTGTTCTACATATTTTGCCATAAAAGAGCATTTCTTGACCTTATATTTCTACCTGGTCTCACAGGTCCTGTGCCTCCACACCCATGCCAGCTTGAACACCTCGTCACCGATGTTTTTTTCCCGGTTGTGGAATGTGTGATCAGTGGCAACAGGAAGGTTGCCTTTCTTGGCGTCCTTGATGAGATCCCGAAGGTTGAAAGTGGTCTCCTCATCCAAAGGGCTAATACCCTGAGCGAGACATGGATGAATGAAAATGAAATGCCACATCCGATTGTAGAGGGTGTGGGGATTGTACAGGACCTGGAGAAAAGGAGGCTCAGGGGGGACCCTGTGGCTCTGCACAAGTCCCTGGCAGGAGGGGGCAGCCGGGNGGGGGCGGGGGGGGGGGGGGTTAGGCTCTGCTCCCAGGGAACAGGGACAGGAGGAGAGGGAACGGCCTCAGGCTGGGCCAGGGGAGGCTCAGGTTGGACACCAGGAGGAATTTCTTCATGGGAAAAGTTGTCAAACATTGGAATGGACTACCCAGGGAGGTGGTGGAGTCCCCATCCCACCTTGGAGGTGTCCAAGGGCTACTGGACGTGGCACTCGGTGCTCCGGTCTGGTGACAAGGTGGTGACAGTCACAGGTTGTGGACTCGATGATCTCAGAGGCCTTTTCCACTCTGCATGACTCTGCGGTGCTTTGCTCAGCCGTGACATTAAAGGCAGTGGCGAGGCACGAAATTGGAGAACGCATTCCTGGAGTACCTCTGCTGCAACAAAAAAGACACTACACGGCACGGAGATCCAGCTGGAAGGTAAAACTTAAAAAATAAGGCAAGAGAGAGGATGTGCTTTGAATCACAGATCACCTTTCCACCGGATTTGGAACCGAGGACCAACAGGTCTCCTGGCCCTGATCTTCATCACAGCTATTTTGCAGCTGCTGCCGTGTTGGGATCAATAACTGCTTTTAAAATGTGCTCTCCTTGCTTGCCTGACGCCGTGCCCAGGGACGGTGGCTCTGTGCTTCCCTCTGCTGTTGGTTACAGGCTCGCCGCCCGTCCCTTTGAAAGGGCAGCCCTCACTCCTCGCTTTGAAAGTGTCCTCTCCCAGCTTTCAGCTCCTGTGAGCCCCACCTAAGCCTTTCTCTGCCAGGTGTGAGACGCTGCAGCGTGCGCTTCTCTTTACAGTGGATTCTTTCTGCATTGTGCTCTAGTGCAGATACCCAAAGACTCTAAATGAGCAAATTTGGGTTTCGGAGAAGTCTCAATATAGCAGCATATGCCTTTTTTTTTGGAAGCAGATGGTGTTGGTCACAGTGGAAGAAAGCACATGGGGAATGACGTGTGCTTTTGGGCTGATTTAGTCTTGAGTGCTGGGCTGGTTTTTTCCCAATCACTGCCTTGCAATGCAATCAATTAATACTTTTCTCTGTCTTGACGTCCTGGCTGTGGGACTGCACTCAGCGATTTTGTCTCAAAACACAGGAACGCTGGGACTTTTCAGTGACATCCTTGAGTGTCAAGTAAGGATGGTCACCCTCAAGTGACATTCTTTATCCCTTTTGCTCCGCATTTCCAAAATTGTAACATAAAATGCTGTGGCTTGCCACACCAGCAGCGAGAACCCTGAAGTGCTTTGTTGCCTTCCCTTTAAATTACCATTGTGCAGCGTGAAATACCTGGCTTGGCTTTTCCTCAGATTTCTATGGCTCTGGCTGCCACATCATGTGCCAACCCTGAGCTGCTGTGACTCTGTCAGCACCGTGGAGCTCGTGTTGAACTCCTGGAGAATGAGCCTGGTTTCTGTCTGGCCTCCCAGGAAAGTGCTGTCCATATCTCTCCGGCTTTGTGTCCTGCACTGCAAAAAAACCAGCCTGGACCTCTCCTAAGAAAGCTTAGGCTTGTCTGGCTGCTGCATCTGTGTTGGCCCACGCTCTGCAGTCTCTTTGTGGTCTCCTGTCTCATCCACACTGAGTATTCTGGCGGTTGTTTCCTCCTGAAGGCTTCCCACCCCTTCCAGTCATTGCATGGGTCCAATTTTTGTAAGGAGCTCAAGCAAATCTTTGTGCAATCGTGTCTTCCAATGATCTGCACAAAAACAGACACTCAAACATCTCCCAGTGGGCTGAGGCTTGGGAAAACCAGCCTGGGCCATTCTGTTCTGCTGCAGTGGGGGTCTCACGAACAAGCTCATCCCTGCACCCCAGAGAAGATGCAGGCACCACCTCTGTGTTAATTCTGGCCATGGCAAGGGCTGATGGCTTTACAGGAGCTCTGCACTGGGCCACAACTGCTCTCCAAATACCCTGGGAGAGGTCATTTTGAAGAAAAACAAGACACAGGCCTTGTGCAGAGTTTCTGCTGGGCCAGGAGAGGAATAGCAAGTGAATCAGCCCTGCTGGCTGAGCATCCTTCTTCAGGGCTTGTGGCAGCACGGGCCTGACATCCAGGGAGCATGGAGGGGATAAGCCTGGTGCACAACTTGCTCTGAGCCCCCACCACAGCCCACAGGCTGGAGGGGTGGGTGCTCCAAGCCTTGGCAACTCAAGAGTTGATCCTAAATAAATAGAAATGGTCATTTGAAAAAGCAAATGAGAAGCGGGTCCTTGTCCCCTTCCGCACACCTTTGAGAAGACAGAGCAGAAGCGAAGCGCGGCGTGCCACCACCGTGAAGACTAAAGGCAGTGAACATCCTTTTGCTGCATTTCCACAGAGGCTTCCTTGAGCAGAGACTGATGTGTGTGAGGATTTAACCAGCATGTGAATAACAACAGGACAGCGACAAAGAACAGCAGGCCAGCAGGGCTCTTTTGCTCACCGCTAGATTTTTATTTGTGTGTTTATCTGTGCCCTGCTGAGCCTCAGAGTACATCAGCTCTGCTGCTCCTGCTGGTCTAACACCCATGTGCCAGCCCTTCCATGAGGGCAGCCTCAGCAGCCCAAGCTCACGTGGTTTCGCTGTGAAACACTCAGAAGTTTTTTTGCTTTTAGATCCTGGATACGGATTTCAGGTAAGTCTGATGAAACAGTGGGTCTGTTTTGTTTCGTTGTGCCTTCCCCAAATGCTAAACAACATGCTGAAACATGCTCAAACACCAAGCCAAAAGGAGCCATCTGGGAGGTTTCCGCTTTCACAACCGAACGTGGACCTTGGTTGAATTGAATTCCAGGATGCAGAACCTTCAGGATCAAATCTAGAACCAAAAGCTGAATTCCAGACTTTGGCAAGGTACATGGAAAGCAAACAGCTGAAGCCATTCACCACAACCATCAGACAGCCATCCTTTAAACTCCATGGGGATTTTTTTTTTGGTAGAGATGAGAAAAGCCAGCTCGACCTAGAGCAGTGAATTCCTGTCCTTGCCAGGCATCACGACAGTGCACTTGGAACAGGAGATGCTGCGGTGGCAGCCTGGGCACCCTGCAAAAAATGAGCTTGGGATCGATATCTGAGGAGCATCTCTGCTGCACCCTGGCTGGCAGAAAGGCTGGGATCTGCTCCCAGCTGAGCTGATAATTTGGAAATCATCCCATGAGAACCGCTCTGCCTCCCACTCTTTGTCCCCACGCTGCGTCATCAGGCCCTCGGCTCAGGGGCAGAGTGTCCCCGCGGTGCTTCCCACAGGGGAAAGGCATCTCTGAGGCCACTTGCAGATGTGACTTCAGCCTCGAGACTCGTCTCTAACGGGAGGGGAGGTTTGTGCGTTAGAAAAGGTTTAATGCATACGGTAGAAAAGGTTTAATGCGTGCATTAAAAACCTGCCACACACAGAGTGAAACACACACCTCCTTGCAAATGTGGACATTCAAATGTTCTAAGCAGGGCTTCCACCCTGACAGCTTTTGGGTTTGATTTGGCTGTGGCCCGGAGAGAAAAGTTTCTCTCTCAGCTCTGGGGTGGCTTGCACATTTCCAAGGGAGGAGTACAAAGTGATTTGATTGTTTAAAGAAGAGACAGGAATATTTGTGCTTGGGGTCTGCCAAACAGAGGGAGTCTTGGGGTCTGGTATAAACAAAGAGAGTTGCATAAAAGCAGAGACTGCTGTTGACAACAGGAACCTGTAATGACATTCTTAATTCTTAGAAAGCGTAAATCTCCTCCTCAGCGTTTGAAGCAAAGCGATAAGAACAACCAGCTGACCCTTAAGGGAGAAATGACCAGGGCGAGTCACTGCTGCACAGCTGTTTTTTGCCTTTCCAGGAAAAGCAGGGGTCAGAAGCTGGGAGGCAATGCATTCTTAGATGCCTCTCCCCTGGACGTCCAGTCATCAGCTAGTCATGACTGTGATGAGACATATCAGACTCCCTTGTCCAGGAGCTGAGAAGCTGAAGCCATCTTTCTGCACCTGAAATTATCCCTAGGTTGATGGTGATTTATTCCTTGCACCGACATATAAAAGCTGTTGATTCAAAAGGCATTGGATTCAGGAATTTTGTTTGCCTGATCTTCCAGAAGCACCTCTTAAGAAGCAAACACGAGATTTGCTGACCTTTGCCACCCACTGCCCTCTGACTCTGGCTGCTCAGGGGGCCCTTTCACATGCCAGAGAAGGATTTCCCAGAAGAGGTGAAACTTCCAGGGCGTTTTAGGCTCAGCGGTTCCTCCTGGCACACATTTTGCCAAACTCATTTTCAGATCTCACCA
This sequence comes from Mohoua ochrocephala, assembly GCA_013398855.1. Lineage (NCBI taxonomy): Eukaryota > Metazoa > Chordata > Aves > Passeriformes > Acanthizidae > Mohoua > Mohoua ochrocephala. Next base: position 21,878 of record VZTA01008430.1, on the reverse strand, counting down.
GGGTCTTGGCCAGCCCGCCCGGATCAGGCGTGTCCAAATTGTGCACACACAGCAGCATCCAAAACAGGCCTCCCCTCCTGGCACGGGGCTCTGGGGCACTGACACCACACTGGGACCGTTCCACTGCAGCCAGACTGGCACTGATTTTCCTTGATTAACAGCCCTCCTGCGGTTTTCCTACAGAAATCCCTGCTGCAGCGGGCATGAGGCAGCAATTTGGTGCGGGACCTCTGCTCCGGGGCATGTTGTGCATTAGCCTAACAGCTCTTTTCTAGAAGTGCTTTTGAATCGCTGGATGGTGCTTACATAAATAAGCTCATCCCTTCTTGGCTGGCTGGCAGGTCCATGTTCTTGAAATAGCATGGTGTGCCCTGGAACAGCCAAGGTTTCCAGCTGGGCTGCTGCTTCGAGGCCAGCTGTGGGCTGACCACGCCACCCTTGCCTTTCTGCAGCTGTTGGAGCCTCGTCCACAGCTTATCACACTCTGGTGATAAGGTGCATTTCGCCTCCAAGCCAGGGAGGGGTTCCCCGAGCAGGGGGTGAGGTGACCCACCCGTGACCCTGGCTGCCTCCAGAGCAGACTTAGCAGCCCTCTTGCTACTGAGTCAGTTTTTTAGCCGAGCCGGGAAGGGAAAATCAAATTCGGGTACTTTCTCCTCATTAATCCTCCTGAGTAATTGTGACAGGCAGTGGCTGAGGCTAAGGCTTCTCAGAACCCTCAGTGCAGAAGGAGATTTGAGTGGTACCTCTCCTTCAGGCTGTGCAGGAATCCCTCAGCTGTGGGGCTGTGCCCTGTGATGGGGCAAGGAACTCCCATTCTGTGCCAGAATTACAACCCCCCTCCATGGCCTTCCCTCTATATAAAAGTGCTGCAAGAAGCTCTCATTGGAACCTCATCTTTGTTTGCCAGTAGGAGTGATGAGTAGGGTTGATATCCCGTGAGAAGCTTCTGTGGTGTCTGGACCAAAATGGGATAACCCCAAATGCACCCAGGGTGGATCATTGGATGCTGCACACCTCAGGGCTGTCAGCGTCTGAAGGGACGTAACATTACCTGCAGTCCTCTCTCTCTCTTAAGGGCTTTAGCTCAAATAAAAACCCTGTTAAACGACACTCGACAAAGTTGGAGTGCCCTGCTCAGAGGAAATGTGATGGACCAGCACCTCCTGGTGCAAACACACTGCCGTGCAGGCAGGAGCAAACAAGTGGCTGGACTGAACATGAAATTTCACCTTGAAAACAGAGTTCTGCAAAGAGGAATCTGATTTTCATGAGGCTGCTGCTGGACTGCTTTATCTTAGGCCTTTTTTTCATGGCTTGGTCTAATGTTCTGTGGAAAGTCTAGACTCTTCAAACCGAATTTGTGCATTTACAGGTCAGCAAGTTAAAAAACCCCAAAAAACAACAAACCAAAAAACAACAAACCAATAGGATATATTTTTAAAAATCCCTAGACACAGAGATCAGGAGAGATCTGGTACAAATTGGTATGGGGAGCAGATAAAGTCCCCCAGGAGCAGAAGGAGCAGCAGCAAATGTGAGTGTTTTGATCCCAGCTCTTGCAGCCAGGCTTGGAGACAGCCCGTGTGCACTTCAGCTGCTCTTCCAGCAGCCCTCTGAAGGTGGTAGTGTTCCCTTCTCCACGCTTGCAGCTCCACATGAGAAAGTTTAAATGCCTTCTTGCTCTAGGGACCGGGAAGAGACGAGCAGGTGGGAGGAAAGAAAACCAACAGAGGGTAGGAGAAAATCAACAGAAAATCAACAGCCCTTGCAGAAGTCAATCTGTGCTGTGCTGGTGAGCTGAAAAGTGTCCTCGTTCATCCCAGCGGAGAAGGATCTCCCTTATCCAGTGCTGAGGGCTCCTTCTCCCAGGGTATTCACTCGACTGCCACTTTCTGGAGCAAAGTGAGAGAGAGACACAAGGCTGCACAGAACACTCGCTGTCGCTCCGAGGAGTGGCGCAGGAGAGAAGATCCCATGTCCCAGGGAGGGGAAACTGAAGAATAAAGATGCAGTGCAAAGGTGTTTATACCACCTGCCCTCATTCTCATTGCGGTGACGCACGCAGGGAGCAAAACGCTGCGTTTTGTGGAGGGAACTGGAAATGTGTTCTGCTTCACTCAGCAGCTGTAAACGACAGGACTCGTTCAGAATAATCTCTGCTGGATCCTGTGGTATCCCACCGGCTGAGATGCATAAACCTGCAGTTAGGGGTTCTGCAAGCTGCCTTGTCCTTTCAGCATAACAGATGTAAATTGCTTAAAAAAGGAAAAAAAAACCAAAACAAACTACTGGCAGACTTTTATGTAGGCAAGGAATCAAAGGAATTAGGGAATCCAAGTTCATAGCAGGGCAGTACTTTTAAACTTGGCTTTTGAGCACCTCAGTTTTGTGCAATCCCTCCTCAGACAGGAGGAAAATTTTCTCTGGTTTGGTGATAGCCAGTGCTCAGCACTTTGTTGAAAAACATCCTCAGGGACACTTGAAGGCCATTTACCATTTTATGAAAACCGGTCTGTGGTGTGTATGGCAGGAGGGACCATGTCCATGGTGATCTGGGATAACTTCCTGTAAAACAATGAGGCACAGGACAGCTGAAGCTCTTAAATTCCTGTGTCCAGGACCAGGCCTGTGATGTGGGCAGCAGGCTCCGTGGCTGGGGAATGTCTGGATACTCGTGTTCTATGCTAATATTTGCAGAAAAATTGCATAGCAGAGGGAGAATTTTTCCAGACTCACGTTCTTCATGTGAGCAGAATTTTCTTTAAACTTCTCCCTGTGTCGTGCAGCACCTGAAAGTCACTCCTGATGCTTCAGGAACAAGCATCCCACTGCACACCCTGGTCCATATTACCAACAGCTGGTCAGAGATGTGGTGTGGCAGCACCATCCCTTCAATCACACAGTTCCCTGCATGCTGAGATGGCAAATAAAGCCGGGCTGAGGTCGCTTACATTTAGTTTTGAAAGAGGCAGAAGGGCAGGGTAAAAACCACAAGTATCTCAATGCTAAAGTGCTTCAGGCTGCTGCAGATGGGGCAAAAGTGGCCAGAGACACTTGGGAAAGCCCTGTCCTTGCAATGAGATGTGGGCTGAGAGTTTGCTGGCTGGGGTGATGATTTCCACTCCTAATCTTCCACCGCTGAAAGACGTCAGTCTGTGAAAGGACAGCAAACCCTGCGAGGGCAGGGTGCACTCCATCGGCAATTACTCACTTGTCATCTTTATTAAAAGAAGAAAAACCATGAAATTTAGCTGGAAGTAGGTTGTTAGGGTAAGTCTAAGGCAATGCCAGGTACAAAACAGGTTTTCGTGTCTTTGCTCACCAGCTCAGCCATCGATCTGAAAGCAATCGAAACCAAACAAAGCCTTGTGATGCTGGCCTCATAAGTGTCTCTCCAGGAAGCAGCTTGAGATGGAGACACGAATTTAGCTTAATCACATGCAGAAAACAAAGAAGCAGAAATTACAGCATCACTGGAGTCACTGAGGTATTTTGAGCTGCCTTCTTAAAGTCTTAATAAAAGACGGATAAACAGGTTCCAAAAATATGTGAAACCACCACACCTAAACCCTGGCCCATTCCTAGCATTAAAATGTTAAATTAAACGAAATGTTTTCAAAGGCTTTGAAATGTTTGGTGGTTATTTATATGATGGCCATGCCTTCAAGCCTAGACAAAAATCGAGGCCCCACTGACCACGCACAGCTCTTGCCACCGAAACAGTCAGGGCCGCGCTTCCAAAAATGCCAGCTTAGTGCATGTTTTAAAGCTGGGCTGCTGGCTGGAGTGACATGAGAGGGCTTCAGGGGACCACTCTGAGACACTGACAGACTCCTTCCTCCGTGCCTTTTTTCCTTTCCGCCCCCCCCCCACCACAACAACTTCTTTTTAAATTTATTTCCCTGAACACCTTTCCAGGCCTGTGGGGGAGCAGCAGGAGGGGAGCAGCGTCAGGTCCCAGTTTTTGGGGTTTTGTGGTGCTGTGGCTGTGGCAGTGCTTTAACCCCGAGGACAGTCTGGGCTCTCAGGAGCACCCCTGGCCATGGATAAAGATGAGCTGTGCCTCCAGAGGCAGCAAGGCCTCTGGTCTCTGTATAAAAGGCAGGGCATCACCACATCCCCAACTCCTGCAAGCCAGGCCTGAATTTTCTCCGTGCTCCTCAGAGCACATTGGGGCTGAAACGAGAGTTTATCACCAAGTGCTGTCCAAGTTTCCAGTTCAGGTGGCTCTGACGTCTGCTTGTTGTCGGGTGCCTGTGAGCTTCCAGGCTTTGCTGGCACGATCACCTACACAACAAACGTTGCCATCCATGGGGGAAGGAGCACCAGCTGATGGAATTCCAAGCTGTGCCCTCTGTGAGGCAGTTCAGCAGTGATCTGTGGAGCAGGGAAGGCTCTTTGCTGTTCCCTCAGGGTATGGCAGCTGCAGGAGCAGCAGCCTGGCCCTGGCGTCTGTGTCACCCCACAACCAACAAACCCTGGGCTTTTTCAACCCTCACACAGCACCTACCTGTCTGGCTCTCCCCATGAAGATAACCCTCAAACCACATTAAACAACCAGCACAGGGAAAGGGAAATTTTGTGCCAGATCCCAGAAGTTTTGTAGATGCAACAAGGCTAAAATAAAACGACTGATTAGATTCTCTTTATCCACTCGAACATGAGGGCAAAGGTTACTTTGCCACAAGTGTTTATCTTGCTGGTTATGATTCAGCTTGCCAACTGTTGCTGTATGACCAGAACAAATTTACCCCCACAACCAGAGAGGCATTAAGCACCATTTTACCAGCCAGATGTCTAAAAATCGTGTTTGCTGTTCTAATGCACATCCCCAGTATGGAGGGCTGCTGAACTGAGCAGCCTGTTTGCCTTCTGCTTCTCCCATGGGCTTTTCAACTTCCTCTTCAGAAGAGCTAAACAAACTACTCGATGCATTCAATGCTGAAATCAAAAACCTGGTGTGGAGGGTGAGTAGTTTGATAAATGTCCTGGAGGGCCTCGGTGGTGCTCGCTGTCTGTGACCGTCAGGCTGGAGCCGTGCAAATGTACCTGGGGCTTAAATAACCCAGATCTCACCCAGGCTGTCTTTGGTTACTGCTTTGCATATTCAGGCTGTAAGTGGAGGCAGCTCAGGAGTCACTGGTGTGTGCCTGGTCGAGCCAAACCACCACTGTCACATCCACTGTCCGGGCAAGAGGAGGACCTGGAGCAGGAGGAGGGACCTACAGATGCCTTTCCATCCATCCCTGCTCACAGCAGGCCAACATCAGCCCTGGCACAGGCAGCCTGGCGTGCCAGCAGGAGCCAAGGATCTATTTTCATTTCAAACAGTCCCCGGAAATAAATAAATAAAACTTTAAAAGAAAACGCCATCCCGAAACAGATAGTGAAAAAGTTTTCTTCCTGATGCATGCAAAGCCAATTAGCGTGTTACTAAATACCTGCTGGGAGACATCATCATAATAGGAACAATCGGGGCCATTTGAATAGACAAATATGCTTTTATGCCACATTTGTTTACCTTGTAGAGCGCATCCGCGATATGCATGTAAATGCCAGAGCCTATTTCTTGCTCAGCACAGTAATCCCTCCTGCCCTCAGCCCTCAGTGCGGTTCCTTGTTTGTGCCTGTCAGGGGCTGCTGAGACTTACAACTGTTGGTTTAAGCAAATGCACAGCCCTTCGCCAACAGGAATATCCTGTTCGGGGGAGCGCTCCGAGGAGCCAGTTATATAAACTTAGCTGTATGCTGCCACAGCAGGCCATTCCACAAAAAAAAAAATGGAGAGGCAGGAGACCCTCATTAGAAACCTCACCGCTAGCCTAGGCAGAAACACTGATTTTTCTCCAATAACACGGGCTGTGAAAGGTTTATGTCTATTTAACAGTGGAGAAAGCCCCACTCGGTGGAAAGAGGCTGGTATGGTATGAAAACATCTGAGTGCAAGCAAAGGCGGACAAACACGAGGCCTCCAACGAGTCTGGTTCTTGCTTGAGCTGCAGTTTATCAGGGGAACAGGTCAGCGTGGCCCCATAATTACACTCAGTCCTACGACAAACAGACTTCAGCCATGGCATGCAAAGTGAGTGGGAATAGGGAAGTGATCTTTGTTCCTCTTCTAGGTGTAGGAAGCTGAAATGCAGGTAAGTTCTGGCACTATTTCAGCAAGGTGCTTAAAGCCTGCATTTAATTTTTAAGCTCTGAAATGCGTGGGTGGGAGCTGGCTCCACCGAGTCAAAGGCAAAACTCACATGAAGTGGGATTTTGCCTTCTCTGACTATGAAAGTGTTTTGGGAGGGAAATAGCTTGCCTCAGGTCACACTGGGAGTCTGTGGCAGAGCTGGGAATTGACGCCAGGTCTCTGGAGCCCCAAACTAGTGCCTTAACCTGTTTCTAACTTACTGCACGCTTTCTCCCAAAACATCATTGGGCATTCTTAGATGCACCAGATATCCCGGCATGGCTGCAAGCCCGTCACCTGTTTTGGCCAGCTCTGGAGGGTGAGATGAAATGCGCAGCTTTCGTTTCATCTTCTGAGCGATGTTTGAATATGACACAAATAAATACACAAACAAACAAACAAACACACACACAAGCCGACCTGGGTGCGTGGCTGCGGCGTGTGATGTACGCCACTGCAGAGCCACCGTGCCGATGTGCGAGTGAACCACACAGCTCAAAGGCAAGACCCTGGTTTATGCAGGCAGTCTGATGCTGTACCGAGACTTTTTCCTCGGTTTTCAAAGCTGGAAGAAGGCACGGCTGTGCTGGGATGGCTCAGAGATTTCCTTCAGCACCAGCGGCTCCACGCAGCCAGCTCCGTGCATCGATTTATTTATTTACTCTGCTTGATCCTGACTTAAACCGATGCTGCCAGCCTAAATTCCTGGCAAATCTCCCCCTACACAAACAGGCGGTGGTCAGCGGGGCTGCCCTGGCAAAGGTGCCGATATTCGCTGAACATTTTGGCACGGGCACCGGAGCTCCCTCCGGGCGGCCGCTGGCGCTCGGGCTGGACGGGAGCTCCCGTCTCACCAGGGAAACCCGGGACGGGCAGTCCTCACGGTGGCACTAGAAAACAATTAATCACGGCTCGACAGGACCATCTGCTGCCGCTGGAGCAGCCCGGCCAGCTCCTCGTGTGCGCTCGGGTCGCGCCGCCTTCCTCGGTGCGCGGCAGGAGACTTTTGAGAGTGAAGCCTGTACCTACTCCAAAACCCACTTAGCGCTTCTGGGATACCCTCAGCATTTGTTACCCGGACAGAAATGAGTGTTGCCCGATCTGTTAATGCTTGGCAAAAGACTTTTCATCCGGCCTCCAAGCACCAGCGAGAGGTACCTCATGTTGATGCCTCCTTTCACATTCCAGCAGCAATACCTCGCCTTGTTTGACTTACATAAAACGCTAGAAATAAAAGTAAAGGGAAAAAAAACCCCAACCCAACAAGGCACAGCCCAACGACTCAAACATCTGGAAACATGATTATTCTCTGCATTCAATTAGTATTGTGGTTCTTTGCTCCTGAAAATCAGCATATGGGTTTTCCCACCTAGGAAAAAGGCAATAAACCTTCCTTATTTGTTGCTGGAGATTCGGACGAGCCAAATTCTGCTCACGTGGCCTTGATAAACCAGGGCCAACTGTCTCTCTGCAAGGTCCGGTTCAGCCAGGCCATAAAACTCGTGAGTAGTGCCTGAGAGGTGATGAACAAACCTCTGCTACGTGTGTGCCTGCCAGAAGCAGAACGCGAGGAGGAACACAAACACAGCCAGAGGTTTTCACAAGTGACTGAGGATGCAACAAGGTATGTGCAGGCATGAGGGCAGCTGGTTACTCTGCCTCTGAGAACCCAGGCTCTCTACAAGGTGATCCTCAAGCAATAAATCAGTGCAGCTATCACTTTTTAGTTTTCTTTTCTTTTTAGTTTTCTTTTTTTTTTTTTTCCTGAAATGGGCAAAACAAACTACTGTCAAAGAGGGAAGGGACAGATGAATTCCCTCCAGTGTGTTCATGTTGGTACTGCCACGGGACTCAGACCACTGGACGTCTTACAAACCCCACCTAAGAGGCAGATCAGTGGCAGTCTGTCGGTCCTGGGTGGGCAGTTGACTCCTCTGCTGGAGGCAGGCAGTCTCTGAGAGTCAACTCTTATTTTCAAACATTATCCCCTGTTCATCTGGCTGTCACTATGGTCCACCAAGTACTGCCATGCCAGGCACTGCTGGCTGGTCGCCCCCCTGAGCCAGGGAACATCTTCAGGACCATCACCAGGGCTGGTGCAGAGCCAGGTCAGGCCTGTTTGTGTTTTGATGAGAAAGCAGAGTTTTACCCCACTGTGCGCTGTGCGAGGCCATCTCTGCTGGCCCGGCACCTGCTGACTTCAGGCTCCTGCTGCGACAGAACCGACTGTTCTCGGGCAGACCTTTGCTCCAACTTCCAGTGCAAAACTGTCCTCGAGACATTGTCAGCTTGTCCTCACAGCCCCCCAGACCAACCCTGCAGGACACCCATGACTGTTGCCCCAGACACCAGAAGGACATTTCACCGTGAAATACTCCACAGGAGTGAAGGTTAAAGTCACATTCCTTTAGAGGATGGGGCACGAGCCAGACGCAGAGGAGAGGTGACCAGTGCCAGCTCATGCTGCTGCTGGCTCATCAGAAAGATCCGGCATCTCCCCAGCACTTGCTGCTTCTCCTCCTGCAAACCTGAGGCCGAAGGTTTGGCTCCTGGCCTTTCCAGGAGCCCCTTCCACACAGATGTAATTAAAAACAGCAAGCTGCCCTCTCAAAAAGAGTCTCGAGAGGACTTTGTACTTCCCCATTTAGGGTCAGTGTGCGTGAGTGCCCTTTCAGCCCAGGTGGTGCCTGGAATAGTGAGGAATGCCTCAGAGACCTTGGAAAGGTGCCAAATCCAAAGATCCCAAAAGAGCCACTGGGCTGCAATGACCCCACACTCCAGGGCAGCAGGTGTGTGAGGGTACAGCCTTAACAGGACTCCATTTTCCCACTCACACGGACATGGAAACATACAGCATTGCAAAAGCAGTGTTTAATGGCAAGGCACAAATCCCTTCCAAAAGCAGAGTTCAACTTCCCCTGCCAAGAACATATGTGTTTTGTATAGATTTAATTACATGATACAGGAAAGGAAAGATTTGCCCAGATACTATGGTGATGAGTGCCATAGAAATGCCTATAAATAAATAAAAACACAGAGCAAACCCAGACATCTTCAACAGAGTTCGAGGGGGAACACCCCACCCCACCCCCACCCAAAAAAACCCCCAACAAACCAAAAACCAAACAAACCCAAAGAATCAAAAAAGCCCTGCCTGACATTTTCTACTCACTCCCTCATTTTAAGGAAAGAAGAGATCACCACCACCACCACCTCTTTTTGACACAGGCCCCAGGGCTCATTTGGGCTCACTCGAGTCAAAAGTCACAAGGTGGGCACATCTTTATTTGCATTCCCCAGTGTCTCCTTCCTGCTGCTTCTCATCACCTGCTCATCACCTGAGAACATATTTGTGCATACTAAATAATGAGCATTGCTGGGAACCTCATGAACTTTTATGTCATTTGAATTCAGAGGAAAAAAAAAAAATTAAAAATTGAGCTTTCACACACCTCCCAGGTTGAAAACCCTGACCATGTTATACATTTTCTTCATTGTAATAAAGGAAACAAGATGAGGCCCTACGGGGGCCTGAATGGTGATGTGTGGCTTGTTTTTCCACTGCATCCCACAGACATGAAGAGCACTTGCCAAGCTGCTGAGAGAGGCCCCCTTGTCTCTTGATTTCTGATTCCTTTTGTCATGTTTTTGAGTCTTTCACCTCAATTTCTCTGTTTGTCAAAGCGTTTTGTCATTTTGCTCCCACCACAGGGCTCCGAGGGCTGGATCTTTATGAACAGCACACAGATGCAAAGTGAGAGCCCCATCTCCCAAACAAAATTATCAGCTTGGCTCCACAGCAAAATTGCAAACTCCCTTGCACTAAACTGGTAATATTAAATGCTGTCATTGCAATCACAGTGTGGGGGAGAGAGGGAGAAAGAGAGGAAAGGGAAGGCAAGGTTGGTCTCAGGGATCTCGGAGGTCTTACTGATTCTGTGATTCTGTGAAAAAGGGCAAGAAAAAGAAAGAAAGAAAGAAAAGAAAGTCTTTCTGTTCTTGTCTTGAGACCTGAGGAAAAAAATAACTAAAATTAGAGAAACTGGAGATATAAACGCAGTGAGTAGAATAAAGCAAAATACCTCTGGGGTGTTCATCTGCCATGGTAGTCATTTCATATCTCATCTGTTATATGAATGTGATAGCTCTTTCCCTTTTTGATAGGATCATTATGTAGACTCCACAGATTNAAAAGAGAAAGAGAGAAAGAAAGAAAGAGAGAAAGAAAGAAAGAGAGAAAGAAAGAAAGAAAGAGAGAAAGAAAACAACAGCAGACCTACCATACTTCAAAGAAGTATCATCTGCTGTAGCCCAGAACAGCTCTGGGCCTGAGACATTTGTACACGAAGGGGGAGGAAATCAGAGCAGCTGTTACTCCATTGAGCACTGCTGAACCATTCTGGCTGCCTGTAAATTTTCCTCCTACCAAGCTCTCTCCTGTTTTCACATCCCTGTCTCGGGAGCCACGCAGGCAGTGGCAGAGTGGACCCTGTGTGCCTCCAAGTGCTGGCTGTCAGTCCTGCCTGGGAAAAGAGAGTCACAGCATTTATCCTGGGAGGCTTGTCTTTCTGCTGTCACCTTGCTCCCAGTAGCCAGGCAGTGCAAAGCAACAGGCAGGGAAAGACTGAAAAAAGTCTGCTGAGTGACTTCCCTGTGCTTCCTTCCCCGAGGAAATTCATGCACCAAGTTTTCTATATGATACACATCTGCAGAGGAAGAGATTTCTGTTCTGTGCTCCTGTGCTGCCTAGTGGGATGTGCTCATGGACAGTCAGTATTTATTTCAATTACTAACTTGGGCAGAGTTATTAAATGTAAACTGTGGCACCTTATGTTTAGCACAAAATAAAACGCTGGGAGAAGCAAGTCAGAGAAAACCTCTGACTTAACACAGTGGTTTGGCCAATGTTTAAACCATTCCTTTGCTCTGTATTCTCCCATACCTCCCTTCCCCCTGCCTCCCTTCCCCCCTCCTTTGCCTCGTTCACACACAGCTTCCAGTGCTGGACCCTGAAGATTCAGATCTTAAACTTTTTCAAAGTGCTACCTATTTATATATAATGCTTTGGATTTGCTTATGCCGTTCATTTGCATAGCCCCAAATCAGCATAAACCCTAACCTCATCTTACCGAGGGGATTTACCTGCAACCAAACGAATTTGGTTTGTTAATGAAGCAGTCGGATTCCCAGACAGCCCTGATACACCTTGATCACTTCTTAGAAAGAGATTTCTCTCACCTGGAATGAATTTCAGTACCCAGCACAAAAGGACGCCGAGTTTTTGACACTTGCTGTTCAAGACCTAGGACACAGCAACAGGGAAGGACGTGCAGGAACAGGGTTCTGGAAGTGTAATCAAAGAGAAAAACCTGGAGTTAGATTTGGGCCAACAAACATTGCTGTGGTCAGTTTCCCTCTCCACGTAACAGTAAACATAACAGTAGCAAATACACAAACCCCACAATTATTAATAATGCCTCAGTAATAAAGGTGTACGAATGAATAATGAGTTATTCCAGCCTGTGTGGATGGTTAGGTACACGAGCTGGAAAACACTTTGACAAACAGTGGACTCATGAATCTTTGCAAGACGTAACAAAGAAAATCCTGAAAAGTAGTTTTTTCCTGTTTTGAATAAAACGTGAAGGAACACCCCTCCTTAAACAAAAAAAAAGGATTGATGGGTAGGGGCTTCTCAGATGTCCTGGAAATAAAAAACAAAAAAAACAACCCAGTAAAGGAAAACATCATGTAAATATTGACTGAAATATCATATTATGCTAAATATCCTGGCATTCTTCCAGTCTACAGCAGACTAGATTAACTCATCCATATGTAAAAATCTCCTATTTACTTTCTCTTCAGAAATTCATTAAAAAACACAACCAAAGTCAACTCCTTCCAGCCTTCGGTAGTACACAACGAAATCAAGGCTGATTTAGAGCTGGAGGTTAGATCCTTTCCTTCTCTGCAATATGTAGGAAAGGGGAAACAGCAGGAATCTGGAAGGCAGCAGCCTCAGAGACTACAGAAAATAAATATTTTTTTTTTTCTTCTCCACTTCCCCCCATATTTTTAGGCTAGTCCATAATTAATCACGGAACTCCTTGCCACAAGGTCCCTCAGAAGCCAGAAGCTCAGGAAGGCACCAAAGAGGATCAAATATTTATTAAGTGGAATCTGCAGAGCTACAGCATAAAATAAACACAGGTTGGAAAGGCATCTGTGCTTCTCAGGCCCCTGAGCTCGAACAAACCTGTAATCATCAGGGCTCCCTGGAAGGGAGTTTTCCAGGGAGAGCAAGGAGGGATCACCCCAGAGACAACCCATCACGGGGCCACTCGTGCCTTTCAGCCCCATTTCTGGCCAGTGGCTGGGACTGAACACCCGTGGCCAGACAAAAGCGGCCACTGCCCTGCCCTGTGCTGCTCTGCTCCTCCTCTGCACCACGATTACAAGTCGTTCTCTTTGCACAGGAAGCCTTGGCAGTGAGTTTTACATTGTGAACACGGGAACCCGGTCAAAGCAAATGCTGGTTAGAAGGTGTTTGCAGAAGGAAGGTAGTCAAACATCTCGCACAGGTGACAGCAGCATTGTAATACCCTCTAAAGCTGCAGAGAGCACGAACAGTTACTGGGGAGGCAGGAAGGCTGAAAGCAGCAAAGCTGTTTTGCTTTCCACTGGAAAGCGTTTTGGTTATTTTGAAACACAAATAATAATCTGCTGCACGGCCAACAAATTCGGCCATCCCTTGTCAGGCAGGGGAGCCAGTTGCTGAGGCAGTGCCATGTGGGAACTGAGAATGGGCAGCCAAGCCTCGTACATCCCGGTGCAAAGACAAATGCATCCCTTTGGGTAGCCTCCTTAGGTTGCCAACAGCATCATCGAATCAGCATATTTCGAGTCTAAACACAGGATAAAACCTCATCCAGAGCTTGGAAAGTAAATTCCAGTGTGCTTCACTAAGTGCATCGGTGTTGCCCCTAGTACTTTATCAACATACTAATTCACAATATTAATTTTTATCAGAAAAGAGGAATGGATGACGGATGCTAAGCCCCCAGGAGATCCCCCAAGGAGGACGACCCTATATGAGATTTGGACACCAAATGGTGCTGACACCATGGCACCCTCCCAGAGGCCTGTTGTGTGAATCAAACTCATGCAGGAACTTCAAGAAGCAGTTTCCCACACATGAGGAAAGCCCTCTCTGCAGAATTTCTACACTGCAGGAAGCGCAGGGTGGACTCAGTGGCAAAAGCCCAGGGAGCCAGGTTTTCCCACGTGGCAAGTGCAAGCCTGGTTGCTCAGGCCAGCAAAAACAGAGTGCTTTCCCAAGCCTTTCCAGGGGTGGAAGGGCAAAATACACCCAAGACTCTGCTCCTGCCATCCATGTGGAGTTCCACGGGGCTCCATCCTCGGCCCTGTGCTCTTCAACACCTTCATCAATGACCTGGACACAGGACTGGAAGGGACACTGAGCAAGTTTACAGATGACACAAAATTGAGAGGAGCTGTTGAGTCCCTCGAAGGCAGGGAGGCCTTGCAGAGAGGCCTTGACAAATGAGAGATGGGCAATCACCAACTGTATGGAGTTCAACAAGGGAAAGTGCTGGATTCTGAACCTGGGATGGTCCTGGGATGGTCCTGGTCGATGGTCAGTTGGACATGAGCCAGCAGTGCCCTGGAGCCAGGAGGGACATCCCTGTCCTGGGGGCACCAGGCCCAGCATGGCCGGCTGGGTGAGGGAGGGATTGTCCCACTCTGCTCTGGGCTGGGGCGGCCTCATCTCAAGTCCTTGGGGTGGTTCTGGGCACCACAATATAAAAAAGACATTAAACTGTTAAGGACTGTGCAAAGCAGGGCCATGGGGATGGTGAAGGGCCTTGAGGAGAAGCCACGTGAGGAGCGGCTGAGGGCGCTCGGTCAGTTCAGCTGGAGAAGAGGAGACTGAGGACAGACCTCACTGCAGCTCTGCAGCTTCTTCGTGAGGGGAAGAGGAGGGGCAGGCACTGATCTCTGCTCTGGGGTGACCAGGGACAGGACCCAGGGAATGGCCCGAAGTTGTGTCAGAGAAAGTTTAGATTGGGTATCAGGAAAAGGTTCTTCCCCCAGAGGGTGTTTGGACACTGGAACAGGCTCCCCAGAGAAGTGGTCACAGCCCCAAGCCTGACAGAGTTCAGGAAGCATTTGGACAACGCTTTTGGGCACAGGGTGGGACTGAGGGATGGTGCTGTGCAGGGCCAGGAGTTGGACTCGATAGTCCTTGAGGGTCCCTTCCAACTCAGCTTCTTCTGTGATTCTGTGACTCTCTGACTCTCTGACACTGTGACTCTGTGACACTGGGACATGCACGAACAGACTCTGAGGACCATCGAGAAGGCTCCCAGTAAATGAGCCCCTGTGTGCTGGTGGTGTGGCATTTCCTGTCAGATCATTCCCAGCTGCTGTGGCAGCAGTGGGGTAAATCATTCTGGATAACTGCGGGATATCTGTTTTTAAAATTAAAGGCCTTCAACCAAATAATACAGGGAAGCTGGATTATTTTGTTGAATAAAGCCTGAAAGTTTAACAGTGGAGAACTTGAATGGCAAGATTTAAGCAAGCCTTAGCTTGTGCTCGATAAACAAGCACGCTGTACCCAAAGCAAAACCATGCAAAACTTTTTCAGGGTTGCAGCAAGATGGCTGCGGTGATAGCAGCACATGATTACCCTCCTGCTCACCCAGGTTTCACAGTGAAAGCAGGTCGGTGTGTTCCGTGTTCCCTAAAACGTCTTCTTCCTAATTAGCAAGTCATGAGGTTGACCCCAAGCTAGCCAGGCCTGTGTGAAAATCACCATCTCGGTTACAAAAGAAGTCACAGCTCCAAGAGTACGGAAAACATTACTGAAGGGAAAAGGTGCAGCTGCCTAATGCCTCTTGTGAGTAGCTATTAGGGCTGCCTGTCTCCCGTAAAACTCTGGGAACACACGCTCTAAATATAGAATAAACATTAATAAAGCACAAGCCACTTTTTCCCCTCCCGTCTTTCACACCATTAAGGTTCTAGCCTTGAGGGCTCACAGGTATGCATCCAAAGGTGAAAAAGAGACTGACAGATACCTATATGCATCCAGGGGTGGAGAACAAGGCTGCAGAAACACCACCACCGCCCACTTCCACGCCGCAGAGACAATTTCTGCACTCGGTGGCAATGCCTTCAGCAGCAATGAAAATGTTCCCCCGGTAAAGTCACGGCAAGGGAGAAGGGCAGACGGATCGTGAGTCATCCAGGTGTAAGGCAGACAGGGGAATGTGGGTGTGTTACCCTGTGGCTCCAAGCCAATGTGACCTCAATTAAATTTCGGTGAATGATGGACCTTCCCTTCTTTTAAGTACACACTCATCTCCTCGGTCTGCAGAGATATATCCACCGAGCCTAAAGACAGCTATTTAATCTGGGGAGCTCTCCTGGCAGGCCTGAGTCAACACGTGGCGGCGCCGGTGGCGGTGGTGGTGGTGGTGGTGGTGTTCCTCTTCCTCTCCATATCAGTTTTGCTCTCAATACCTTGGGTTTACTTCCTCCTACCAGCTCTTCCACCACGTCCAGATCCCTGCCAGAGTCCTACGGTGTAACCACCGGTCTGTCTGTCCCCCAGCTTGCAAACCGTTCCTATTCTGCTGCCTTGGAGCACGCAACCCAATCGCACTCAAGGGAGGAAAGCCCAGGGACAGACACAGATTAATTTGGAAATTCTTGCACTCAAACGCTGTTGAAAGTGCTTGCCAGAGACTCCAGTGAAAGCGGGCTAGCTCCAAGATCCAGCACACTCCCATAGGAAACCTGTGTAAACTAATTCTGTCGAACCGTTAGCACTCGGGGTGATTAACCGCAGCAGTCTCTGATCTTCCCTTATTAAAGAGAAGGAGAATGAAACTCACTGATTCATATCAGCTTAATATAAATCCTTGGGAGATTCGCAGTCGAGCTCAGCTGTGGCAGGACCTGGTAACCACCACGGGGGAAGACTCCTGCGAGCACCCCTCCACGTGACAAGGGGTGGCTGAAGACGTTTGTGCTGGGTCACAGTCAAACCCAGGCTCCCAGGCCGCGGTGTGCAGCAGACAAGTGCACAGCAGTTGCGGCTCTGAGAAGATTTTTACTCTGATGCCACTTTTGAATACTTGGCACTCGGCAGGCAGGCAGGCATGTGCCATCTTGTTTTAAACAGCTCCATCTATACATGCTAAGCGTGCTCCGGAGAGATTTGGGCTAGGGGTGAGCAGGATTAAGGACGGCTGTAGTTTGACTGCAGAGATAACTCCCTGCCGCAAGAGCTTTTGCCTTCAGTAGCTGAAATAGTGCTCTGGGGCAGCTCTGGAGGTGCTCACCCCATGTCAGAGAGGCCAGCCCTAATAACCTCAAACCCTGACTTTAGGTGCCCCAGCAAAGTGGCACATGAGCACAGCTTTAGCAACGCCGAACAAATCTTGTTTTTCAAGACATACTTACAAGACTGCTCGGTGTTTTACATATGTTTTTACGAGATACGCTTTTTGATACATGTGTTGTTTCACTGCATCCATGTGCAATCCTGCACCCAAGTGCAACTCCGGGATGCCAGACACAACGAAACAGGTGGCAAACACAATGTGCTGTTTCCAGCTCCACTTAGCCAGAGCACTGCTCATTTCAGTATTTCCCCCAGAGACCTCCTTAAGAGTAAGGACTGCCTCTCATGGGTTACATGCTGTATGGCAAGAAGTGAGCAGTTGGCTCCCATCCCAAAAAAAGTACAGGAGTAGCAATTTGGAAATGGTTAAAGACACAGCAGCGCTTCCTTTCGAATACAAAGTTACAGTCGTGCCCCTTTCAGTCTGGAAATTCATACATGAGGACAGCTTGGTTAGGATCGGGGCAAAAAAAAGGGAGTTTTAAAAAAAAAAAATCAAGTGGAACAGGGAACAATGCCCTGTTTCAAGAATGTCATTGTTCATGCAACTAGAAACCTAGGGTCCATAAAAACATCAAGCAGGATCTGAAGTTGGCTGAAGAGGATAATGCCTTACTAAATGCTAGAGCGTCTTACAAAATTCTTCAGGGTGCATAATGACAGAACGCTTGAAAAGAGAAAGAAACCAGTTTCTCGGATGAAATCTTCAGATTTCAGCACTTAGAGATGTGCTAGAACATGGACCTTGCGCAGATGTAAGAGGTTTGTGAACGGCGAAAAGGAGATCCTACACCTACCAAGCGTGCCCCAGCATTATGGGATAGGACAGCCACGCTTCAGGCCCTCGGCACACACCAGCTTCCATGCTGACCTCGGATCTCTCATCCAGAATTCACAGGCAGAGCAAAAGAGGAGGTAAAAAAAATGACTGGTTTAATTGTAAAAGAGTTTTCACATGGAAAAAGCTTCAGATAAAGGATGACTCATAACTTTAATTTAGCTTTAAATACTTGCTATTTGCAAGCCAAACAAGATATTCCCTGCTCCCTGTGTTACCTATAAACCAAATCAACAAAGATAGCTTTCAGTTGAACAAAGCATGCCTAGGCGATAAGGGGTGGGAAATATTTTCTGCATCATTATATTACTTACAACAAACTTAGGGAGAAATGGCACCAGTCCCCACAAAAACACCACATCAAAATGTGAACTTTAGTAGCATTCCAAAGGCACATTCGGACATAAAAATTTGATAGCGCCACTTTTGTTTTAACTACTATAAAGTTACAAAAGCCTCTTGCCTGCTCTTTTTTTTCCCTCAGCTTTACTGGACTCTACATACACCCAAAAATTCCTAGCTGACAGACATTACAAATCAGCTGAAGAGGAATCATTTCTTCCCTTTTAACGAAGAGTAGTGAGAAAAACAGGTCCTATCCGCCCGGCATTAATGTGGAAATCATCTGTTTGCTACACATTCTGTAAGGCAGCTGGAACAATGAGGTCCCGGAGGAGAAGCACCACGGGGCTGGACGTGACCCGGGGCGGGCTCACCGCCCCGGCACGTGCCGCTGGAGGGACGCCGGGGACCTCGCAGCAACACGTCCTCAGTCCTCGCACGGTCAGCCTTCCCCGGCTACGTGTGCATTCCTGTGGGAATCCTGGCTCTTCGCTGAGTGACTGGATTCCCAGGGAAGAGCAGGTTCCAAAAGAAAACCCCCGCGCAGGTGATGGTTAAGCGGCGTTTCGTGCACGCGCTCTTTATTCTCCGAGCCAGGCTTATTCTTTTCTCGGCATTACTCAGTGGGGTTTCCTTCACTCACACTAAAGTGGTTACACCGGCTTGCCTAAGAAATCCCAGGCAGTGAAGCTGGGAATCCTTCATTGCTGCAAAGACTGCTACCAAAAACATAAAAAAAAAAAAAATTCTAGAATTTGTTATCATCGGATGCATAAGGTCTTACGTCCCCAACAGAAGTACGTCCTCTAAAAAATAATTTAAACTCAGTTACTTCAAAAATGGTAAATTACATTTTCACCCACACAGGTGAGATAAGTGGCAATTCGACATTCAGAGCAAAAAGTTTCCATACACCTTTTTCCCTAAAAAGAGATGTTGCATCAGCACTGCGCTTACACAATCCTGTCTTTCAGAGTCTTGAGACTACAAGCGTTTGCCACCACCCCCTCCTTGCCTTGGTAAACTCAAACACCAACAAATACCTGACAAACTTTCTTTGGCCATGTCCATGCACAGAAAAAAATTAAGAGCAACCATTCAGATAAAATATTATAGGTTTATTTAAAACTTATTTTCACTTTGAATACGCAAAATACAAATTCCAACAAAATGTTCATTATTACTTCGTAGTTTACAAATATACAAAATAGAAGTTTGCTTAAATTTATATTACATATTTATTATGTAAAGAACTATATAGAAAACATTTGTTCTGCTTAAGGCATATTTGGGAATAAACCATTGTACAAACTATTGCACATCGAAACCACAGTGCATTACAGACTGTCTGCATAAAGTTATTTTCTTAATAAAAAAGATAAACCAGGGTTATTCACCTGATTTAGGTCATAATTGGCAATCGGAAGACAAAAAATAGTTCCTTGTCAGATATGCAGCAGTTTGAGAACTTTGGCTTCCTGTTTTTGGTACCTCTAGAACCAACAGTCACTAAGCACCATGAAATAGGCTTTTAAAATATAATTCTGTACCTGAATTTTTCCTCCTCTTTTAACATTGTAATGGCTTTTAGAAGGAAAAAAAAAAAAAAAAGAAAGTACAAGACGACATGTACATCTAATATTGCATTGAAAGGAAATTAAGGGAATGTCATTTCCCTGTGTAATATCCCCACCCTCCAAACTACATACAGTCTGTTTAACCCTGATATCCGTGACTTCCAAGTCACTCCTTGGCATTCTGTAGTCCAGAAATAATTCAAGTTGGATTTACAAATGGAATGATAGAAGATCCAGTCATTGACCCCAACGTCTTTGGTTCTCTGAAGTGTATAACTATAAAAAAAAAGAAAGTTGCAATGTCCATATGCAGTTATCCCTCTTTTCCACTCTTTGGAAGACTTCACCTCGATTATGTGTAGTGCTTAAAATGAGTTCTCCCCATCCTGTGGAAGACAGTCCTTGTGCTGTAAATACTGAATCTCTGCGGCAGTCGTGGGGAAAGATCCACTGCTCTCCCGATCAGAAGTGCCTCTTCATGTGTAAGGCAAGGTGGTCCGACCTGGAAAACGCTCTGTCACAGCGCTGGCACTGGAAAGGGCGGTGGCCCGTGTGCTTTCTGTAGTGACGAGTGAGTTCATCGGATCGGGCAAACTTCCATCCGCAGCCTTCCCAGTCACAGTGATAAGGCTTCTCACCTGTGAGGAAAAACCAAGCAATGAGACACATCGGTTAGGGTGCTGTGTTTTTTTTCTTGTGGCTACCACTTGTAGCACCTTCTTTCAAGAAGCTGTCCTGGATAAAAGAAAGGGTGCTCAAACGCAACGAACTTCTCGAAGCAGTTGCAAACAAACTACAAAGACTAAAAGAGCAAGGCTGTCTTTTCAAGATGTACAGGTGCTATGAAATGCTGGTGTCGTTTAAATCTTCACTAAAATGCTCCTTTTTGCTGCCTTGCACATGAGACTCCAGAGCACCTGAGTGTGTATTTTTGCCGGCGGAGTTACACAATCAAATAGCAACCAGAAATAGCTCAGCAGACAACGTATTTAGATAATTGTAGGTCTCGAGAATTAAAAAACAGCCGGAAACTGTTTTCATTAGCTCAGCCTGATTAAGGCTCAGTCCTACTAGTGTCTTCATTATACAGAAACCACTGTTGATGGCAAGATGAGCTTCCCTAACAATTACAAACTCCCTGTCCTACACATCCTGGGGATGGTGCTGACCAGCTCGGGGCAGATGTTTACTGATCGCTTGCCTGATTTTTTTTTCCCCTGCTGCCATTACCTGAAGAGGTAGCCTAACTACTGCAGCGCCAGTATATTTTCCCTTTCCCACCTCCTCTTCAGGAGAAAGTTTTGAATCGGGTTCACAACCCAGGGATTCAAATTATGCAAATTCTCAGGTTATTTAGTCACTGTTACGGAATGCCCACACTGGCAAAACCCGTGTGCTGTGCCTGCTTCCACAAGCTCAGTTACTGCAACTCCGCACTCAGTTGCAAGGTTCAAGTGTGAAACTGGTCTCAGGTACACCCTTTGGACAGATTTCATCCCAATTCCAGCAGCGGCCAATCAACAGTTAAACTCTGCTGGGGCAGGGGGGGGAGATGTCCTCCCACAGGTGGAAGCGGCACCCCATCAGAGCTGCCAGCTCAGCTGAAAGCCCCTGCTCTCCAGGGGATCCATCTCGGCTTTCCCAAAAAGGGAGCGACAGCTTGCAGAGGCGCACAACCTCCCGCCCGACAGCCAGCCGAGAGAGGGGTGCGTGCGCGAAGCACCGAGCCCCCTGCAAAGCAAGCAGTGACCTCCGAGAGAGGTCTGCTGCCTCCTCAGAAGTGGGCCAACACCGTCGGCAGCAACAAATCCCAGCCGGCTTCCAACTACCTGCTAATTAGCTAGCCACACAGCAGAGAGAAGTAACAAACTCCGACTTGGCAAGAAACCCACCCGCTCCCACATCTGAGTCACTCTGAACCATTAAGCAAAATGTCAAGCCAATAAGCGAAGACTGCACAGGACTTCACGTAGCCAAGGGGGGAGGAAAAAAAAAAAAGCCCGGAAACCCAGCACAGCAAAGTTACGTCTTGTTGCTTTTAGCCCTCCTCCCGTGCTCACGCCCCTTCCACTGTCCGAGGGGGTCACCCCGCGCCGCTCAGGCCAGGACATCCCCCCGACCCCGCAGTGGGACTAACCTGTGTGGGTTCTCAGATGCGCCTTGAGATGAGAGCTCTTGGTGTAGGTTTTGCCGCAGCCCGCATAGTCACAGGTGTGTGTGGCCGTCCTTTTCCTCGGCCATGACCGGCGTCCCCTCTTGGGCTTGGTCTCCTCAGGCAGGCAGCTCCCCGGCGGCATCAGCTCTAGAGGCGGACAGGGAGGAGTGAGCACCGCAGCGGCCAGCGCCAAAGCGGGGACATCCGCTGCCCCAGCACCACGGGGACTCACCTTGGTACTGGAGCGTGCCGGGAGGGAGCTGCTCGGGCAGGAAGGTGGCGTAGCCAGGAGCCGGGGGGTACCCCGGGGGCAGCGGCAGCGGAGGGTGGCCCAGCCCCGGCGTGGC
>VZTA01008429.1:325560-336710 GCA_013398855.1 Mohoua ochrocephala | reverse complement strand
CCCTGATCCTGCTGGTGGGAGAGCGAATGAATGGCTGTGTGGGGC
Organism: Mohoua ochrocephala; assembly: GCA_013398855.1. Lineage (NCBI taxonomy): Eukaryota > Metazoa > Chordata > Aves > Passeriformes > Acanthizidae > Mohoua > Mohoua ochrocephala. Next base: position 336,665 of record VZTA01008429.1, on the reverse strand, counting down.
TTGGTCACTGCCTGAGTTTAAACCATGACACCATGGTCCAGAGCAAGGATCCAGTCTGACAGAGTGTTCATGGTACCTACTGACAGCATGGAACAGTCTGTCATGGCAGTCTGGAGCCTCCCTGTACCTCGCCTCTGAAAGCTGCCCTCAGGTCGTGATTGGTAAGATCTTGAGGATGCTCAGGTGAGCACTTGAATGCAGAAACCTGGGATGCTGCAGAAGATGGGGTGATGATTTATTAGGTGACTTGGGTGACTCGTTCTTTTTATTTTAACTGGTGGAGTTCCTTCCAGGTGAGTTTCTAAGGCAAAGACTTAAGTGGCCATTAACAAGTGGTATTCCCATCGCTGTGTGCAACCAGGATTATCGCCAGTACCTGGCTATTTTCCAGCTATAGGCTGTTTCCTTAGTTCACCTACCTTTGTGGCTTCCTTTGTACTACCTACAGTGTGGAATTAAATTTTTGCTGTTAAATCTCTTCAGTGTTTTGCTCTGGAGGAGACTGCATTCCAGTGGTGATGCAGGAAGGAAGGAAATCATTCTTGTGCTTGATTTACCTGTCAACTGAAAGCTGTGAAGGGCTTTGTTTGTCTGTAGTATGTCATGACACTCCATGATAGGCATACTGTCTTCCTTGACAGAGGTGCTAAGTTTGCAGTATGAATTATTTTTATTGCCTGTCCACACAGCTGAGCTGGGCAGGTAGTGTATGATGACACTGTCTTTGTGAGTGTGAGGGTTTGTTTGGTTGGGTTTGTTTGGTTTGGTTTGGTTTTTAAACGCTGGCAGCTTCTTCCATCTGAAGCATCAGTTATATTCTCTGACTGTGTTTGCCCCCCTGGATCAACTTGCTGCTCTTCCATGTTTTCTCTGGGTCTATATACTGAGCTGTGATACCTGTGGCTGAAATACTGCTGCCTCCTTGATGATGTTTTTCTACATCCCTTCCAAGTAGACTGAAGATAGTGTTTTTTTTTCTGTCATATTCCAGTTCTTTGTTTTTCATCAACTTATGATGATACCCTGCCGAAATCATGTGGTACTTCAGCAGCAAAACCATTTCCTAGCTCTTTGGTCAGAGGAAATGTTGATGGAATTAAGAGTCAGGATTGTTTTTGGAGACAAAAACAGTTTATGCAAAGGTGTGCTGCTTCAGCCTGGTCTCTGGTGTGCATTTTTCCTTTCTTTTATACAATTCCATGATTTTACTTCCTTGAGTGTCAGGCAAGGTGCAACCTAAAATGTATAGAAAAATTGGATTCCACTTTGCATTGAATGTCAGTAAAAGGTAGTGAAGTGAGAGTTCTGGGTACCCATTTTTCTTCTGTGGGAAAGATTAAAAATTAAGCTGACAGATAGTTTTACATAGTATGGATGTGGCAAGATATGCCTGTTCTCAGGAGAGGTGAGGTTTGTGGGTTTCAGCAGGTGAAAGAGTTGTTAACTGCAACACAATGACTCATTCTGAACCATCCGGTATTTCTTTTAATGTGGTCCTACTTCCTCCACTTTCAGGAAGGTTTTTGTCCATGGCCAGTATAATCAGTGCTTACGGGAGAACCTGTATGCTGGGTCTCAGCAAGAGTTATACTGGTACTTTGGTCAGTGCTGAGGGCGTTGGTAATCTCAGCCAGGTACCTGCACTCTCGAATGACTGGTGGAGCAGAGCTAGAATTAGTCACTGCAGACTAAACTGCCATGTGTTTAGTATTGATCTACCTGCACCTGCAGAACCAATAGCTCAAGCCTTTGCTGACAAAGCATTTCAGGGCAGGGAGTGGGAAGATGGATGCAACACAGAGGCTGTGGCTGATTTATAAGTGCTGATTTATTGAGCTACATGCATAGTAGGAATTCACAAGGTGCAAAACACAATGTGCACATTAGTGGATGAGGAGCTAGCCTGAAGATGGGGGGGAGGGGGAGGGGAAGTGTCTCCAGTATGTAGTGTTTTAAACACTTGTATGCGTAAATCTGTATGTTACCTGTCAGCCAAATGTTACTGATCTCGGTATCAGGAGTGGGACTACGGGTCATTTGGCTTTAAAGTTGAAAACTAGGCATCTGAGTTATTTTGAGTCACTACTTGTGAAGTGCTGACAAATTGTAAAGAGTGACCAACTGAAGCAAATACTAACAAACAAAAATCTGTAGAAGCTTAAATGAATTAAAAATGGCATACTGTCATTGTGTGGACCCTGCAGGTGATGTAGAGAGGTGTGGATGCAGCTAAAGATCTGAAGTATTCTACTACAATATTAAACCACACAAAGTAATAAGTGTCATGAAAGAGATCATGGGGAATTTATGCCAAAGATAGGAACTTCTAGTTGTTCTTTCTTGTTCCTTGGTTTAAATTATAAAATACTCTGCCCTGTCAAAAAGAAAAGGTTTGTATTGTTATGGCTTCTCTTCAGGTTTTAATTCTGTATCAGCCATTCTTACAAGCCAAACAGAGATCTCATGGTGCCATGGAAACATAAGTCATTACTAACCTTTTGATTCCAGGATCTCTAATTTTTCTAGAGCTGGGATAGCTAATTTTACCTATTAAATTACATATTAAATATAAAACCAAGAAAGGGAAAAAGAATTCTGAAAGTGGAACAGGCTACTGCAGTACCTCTTTCTCCCTGCAAAGCACTGGAATGGTGGCACTCCTTTTCTCTTGTCCTCATGGATATTCGAAGAAATTAAACTGGGTGAAATTTGCTGTGCAAGGCAATTGTTGTCAGGGGACTGTTGTTATCCTAACGTGGAGTAACGATGTTCAGGGTACAGAAATGAGTTAGCAGCAAACCAGGAGATCTCCTGAAGCTTCCTTGGTCTTAGTTCAAAATGCAGTTATAACCCTTCTCTTTCAGGAAACTAACAGAGAAATGCTTATTGCAGTGTGTGACAGGATTTATAAACTGTAACACAGAACCAGGGTTCTAAAATCTTGGTCTTCATATCTGCTTAAAATTTTCCACAGATTTATGTCTCATACGTAACTTGAGCCAGGCCTTATTATTTCTTACAGACCTTGGCTAAAAGGTGAACGATCTAGTAAGAAGAAGATGATTGTTCTTTAAGTAAAAAAAGCAACTGCGAGGCAAATCTGAGCTGTAGAAAGCACACATAATCCTTGCCAGAAATATTGCAATCTCTAATTGAGAAGCAGCTAGTCTGCAGCCAAGCTGGCTCCGGAGGAAAGATGGAAGTGTTTGATCTCAGCTGTGTTACCACCTGTATCATGCCAGGGAAGTTAAATGCACTGAAAGAGCTCCACTTACCATTGATTTTATTTCTCCAAATGAAGAATGTGTTGATAAATGGCTGATGAAATGAGGTAGCAGTGGGTAAATGGGCACCCTACCACAATCCCTTTTTTTTTTCTGTTGGAGCAATAACCCTGGCACCATTAAAAGAGATGCTTCTTTGCAGTAATGGCAACGCTATGAAAGCAAGTGGTGGGCCAGCTCCTGCCATTTGAGATAATGCGATGAAAATCTGAGATACAATAAAATTATTTAGAACCAGCAGAAAAATACATTGCTTTAAGAGCTCCAGTACTTGCTATTATGTTCCTTCTCTCCCTCGTGCCAGTGTTCATATCCGAGAGCCCTCCTTAGATGAAAAGGCTTAGAAAGGGAAATATGGTTGTGTTGCACTGGCACAGTAAAGCAGGAAGAAGCTCTGTGCATAGAGGCCACTGTGAAAAGAGGATGTGTAGTGCTTCCAGCCTTCCCAAAGTAGCTGAAAAATGGATCAAAATGCCAAAAGAGAGAGGCACAAGAGCAGGCTGCTCTGAGAGTCTAAGGAATAAGTCATATGAGGAAGGGGGCTGAGGGAGCTGGAGTTGTTTAGTCTGGAGAAGGCTCAATGATGATCTTATCACTCTCTACAACTACCTGAGAGGAGGTTGTAGCAAGATGGGGTTGGCCTCTTCTCCCAGGCAACCAGGGACAGGACATGAGGACGTAGCCTCAAGCTGTGCCGGGGAGGTTCTCATTGGATATTGGGAAGAATTTTTTTCACTGAAAGGGTGGCTAAGCATTGGAATGGACTTCCCAAGGTGGTGGTGGTGGTGGAGTCACCATCCCTGGAAATGTTCGAGAAGTGACTGGATGTGACACTTAGTGCTATGGTTTAGTTGGCATCATGGTGTTTGGTCAAAGGGACTTGATCTTGGAGGTCTTTTCCAACCTTGATGATTCTGTGATTTTTATCTGCTGTCACCAAACATGGAGACAGTCTTCCAGTGTGTCCTGGCTATATCCATCCTGCCAGTTATCCATTGCCTTGGGTCTTGGGAATGCCCCACACTGGAGGGGTTCTTATTAAAGCAGCAGCACCTTCATTCAAAGAGGGACTAATTCAAGCCTTCTTTGATGGAGAGATTGCTTTATTGAAGCTTGCTGCTCTTGAATTGATTCCCTGAGGTCTTTGACTGCAAATACTGTATGGAGTAACCTGATCTGTGACACAGGGATGAAAAGAAAACTGAGGAGACAGAAATCCAGCTGACCTAGCAGGTGGAAGTTAAGAGCTCAAAGTAATGAATGAGTGGCATTGAATTAAATTGATCACATTGGGCTGTTCAATGGGACATTAAAATCTATAAGAATCAATAACTTTAGAACTGTTGTATATCAGCTTAAATGATGTATGATGACTGACCAGTTTGTTTAATCTGTTATTGTCTAAGATGTTTGGCATCAAGATAAAAGGAAATAGAATGCTAAATGAGAGGAATAATATATCCAAATCCTTAACTCTAGAGTGAGACATGCCTGATAAAAACTCAATTGTTTCCTAGCTATGTGAGGTGGCCCAACAGGATCTCCATGGAAGACAGCATGTACAGATGTTTAAAGTGTCTTCTCTAATTTGGGAGGACTGGGAAAAGTCTGGGAACAGGCTGGTTGAAAACATCAGGTCAAAGTGGTGCTATGCTAGAAAATGGCCTTCTCTATTAAACGTAGTTCTCCATTAAGAATGCAATTGTGAAATACTGTACCATTCAGTGTAAAGCCCACTGCGGGAGGAGGGGAGAATGAGGCCAAGACAACTCTAAAATTACTCTGAAAAGCAGGAAGAGTGTAATACTAAACAAGACCTTTCCTATAGCTTGTATCTTGCATTACGATTAATTCCACTAGCATCTGGATTCAGTGGAGACAACTTTGTCATTCCAGGTATCTTAGATTGTCATTTCTGAAGTGACCTGCAAGTATTAAGGAACCAGCTCTTCTGAATTTAATTCTTTTCAGCCTTTTTGAAATGCCAGGCTAGGTCTTTAGGTGGCTTGTGCTCTTTCCTCACAGGCATCTTAAGATATTTGAATTATTTTTGTGATACAGAGCCAGAGAGATTAAGTACAAAAGTTAGTAATTACTATTATTTTTCCTGAATAATTCTAAAACGCCCATGTTTAATTCTTACCAATTTTTTTTTTTTAGTTCAGACTGAATTGGTTTGAATGGCATGGTGAATGATGCCTTGGCTAGTACAGGCAACTTGCTGTGCACAATAGTGCTTTGTTTTATACATCTATCAAAAAAATAACTGGGGTGTTGGAAATGACACATGGATTTCTCTCTGGCAATAAAGTACCTGACTGGCTGTGTTATATTATTGTGATGGTTGCAGTATAACAACCTTGATAGATAAAACAGTAGCTAACCTTTGGGCTGGGACGTCTAGGTCAGCAGTTTAAAATTGGAGACCATCCGTATCGGCTTACATTTCCATCCTTGTCATCTAACACTCAGCTTTTGTTGTTCCATGTGCCCGAATGTCTACGTGCTACAGAAGTTCCTAGTTGCCTATTTAATGTACAAATGACATGGTATTTTCTCTGATTTTCCACAATTACTTTGTACTTTTACTTACACTCATCTTCTCCTCTGTGAGTCCATATTTAACATTAACTGTAGTGCAGATCAAATTCATCTCTGTGAAGATGAACATTTGAACTTGATGGTGAGTGAATGATTGACAAGGTGCAAGTATTTTTGTGTCAAGGCTGTGACATGTCATTTGTTGAAAAAGCTATTCAGCCGAATGCTGTACTCATCTGAAAGCTGGGAGTGAAGAATGTGCCAGATTCTCAAAAGGATGCTGCTTGATGTCTAGTGGCACCGTTAGTGACATTTTGATGTTAATGAATAAGGGAGCACTTTCTGCTCTGGAAATTATGCTTTTTAAGGTTAGAAGAGGATGCTTTATGAACTCTGTGCTACCCTGTTGCAATCCATGTAGCTGTTCAGTTTTGCAGTAGATAATGAAGTTACAGTTTGTGGATTGCTGTGGTCTGTAGTGTTTGCTGATCACATGGTGTTAAAACTGTATGAAAGACAGATGAAACAGTTTAAATGTCTCTCTGCTAGTTCTTTGCTGCTGAGGGTGCCACAGGGATGTTAGAAGTTTGTTAATGGGAAAAGGGAAAGTGTTGGGGAGGTTGTGCCTCTATTAAATTGTGTTCCACAATGTGAAGGAAATCTGAAGAATTGTGGAGATGGTTTGACCCGAGTTAATGCTGTATTCCCTAGTGTGGAAACCTAGAATGTTGCCAATATTGGGTGTAACTACTCAGCTCTCAGAAGCACTGCTGTTAATTAGCATCTGTTTCCCTGTTTTGTGAGAATATAGGCTGCAAATAAGCAAGTTTTAAGAGCTATGTCAGATGAATTTACTAATCTAAAACTACAGCCTTCCTGATGCATGGAGCATCTCTTGGATTTTACTTCTGCATGAATCAGCTAGATCAATTGACTCTTCACTAGGGTTGCTTTAGTGGGAGATGAAAAATACTTCATACTATAGGATTTGTAGGCTTTTTTCCTCCACGTCTAATATGGTCTTAAGTATTTTAAAATGGGTCCTTTGCCTAGGTGTGCTACAGCTCCTCTTCAGACTTTTGTTTCCATGTGTTGTATAGGAATGACCACAGAAGTCATAAAAAAATCAGTTTAAGAGCATATAAAAATTGTGATGTCTTTTAAGTTACTCTGCAAGGAATAGTGTTGTTTCTTCACAGGACAATAAAAAGATTTTTTTTTTTTTCCCCCCTAGCACCTAACATACTTTCTGAAAAATGAATTAATTTTGTTTGGGTGGAGGAGAGGAAGAAAGGTCCTCTAGAGACCAATCTGTACCAGGAGTTGAAGTCTGCTACCTTGTGGCTCTGGCTGTAGATTTAATCTCACCCATTTCTTACAGATACTGATGAATTACCGCATCTCTCCCTCTTTGATATTCTAGAGCCACAAGTGGTCTGACTAACAATAACACCACTGCCTGAAAGATCAGAGCACTGACTGTGTATAGCCATGGCTGTGTTGTTCCATTTGATGAATGCACCGTATGCTGGTTGCTTTGCTTTGAGTTTTTTGGGGAACAAAATTCGTTAAAATGTCTTTACTGCTCTTTTCCTGAGACAAGGCTGGGGAGGGAGGTAGAGGAACATCCTGCCACTATACTGTCTCCGTTAAATTGCTGCCGCAGATGCTGTCTTGGCTGCTGGTAACAGTGTCAGAAATGGCAGCAGCCTTCTGCAAAAGTGGTTTAAAAATAGACCTATTTGGGTATGCTTGTTCCCTTAAAGGGACATTGTCAGTTTGATTTAGTCCCAGCATTTGAGCTTGGTTGCTGTTAGCTATGTCATCTCTTCTGAGTTGCCAGCCAATTTGGCCAGGTCTGCAATGAGTTTGGTATTGTTTTACGTAGAGGCAAATATGCTTTGAACATAGCATAATAAAGTTTTACTAAACCTAGTAAATTGATTATACTTTTTTTTTTTTTCGCTTGTGTCTGTTGCCATGAAAGTGAGGCACAGCTAGCATTCCTTTGCCAGTGTTGTCACCTTTGCAGTTGAAGGCCTTGTGCAGTCAGGTTACCGTTAGCCATGTCCTTTCAAAAGATACCCCTCTTCTGGTTTTCTGCCATACTGCCTCACTGCTCAGCATCCTGCTGTTTTTCTGAGACAGAAATGCTATTCCTTCCTTTTGCCTCTTTCTACCAAAATTAATTTGGGCAATGCAGTGGGATAAGATTGGAAATGCACAACCCTCATCTCCAATCTATCCTAAAAGCCCAAGGCTGCTTTTGAGAGTGAGAGTGGTTCTTTGAAATGATGAAGTTTCTTGGTTTGGTGACTTTCCCTCTTCAGAACAATGCAGCATTATGCTGCTTGTGTCAGGAGGCAAATAAGAAGCTTGACCTACAGCACCTCCACCACCAAGACTTTTGTGGTCTACCATTTCCGTCGGAGCCAAATGTTCTGGCTCTGCCCAGTGTTAACACAGGTTGTGTTACAGCCCTGGAGAGCAGAGCAGCTACAGTCACGTGACTGCAGTGACTGGTAAAGAGATCCAGGTTTCCACCCTGAAAGCTCCATTTCATTTTCTTGCTGCCTGTAATATTTGTTCCCCTCTGTGCAGTGGGATGGCACTTGACAGCACTGAGCAAAGGCTGTGAAAGCTGACTGAAGCAGGCTGAGAGGGGACTGTCGAAACATGCTTTCAAGCAATTACATCTGGCTTTGCGGTGGTACCATCGATTTAATATCTTTCTCCTCCACCATTCTTTGCATGTTAACTGCTTCTTTCTCCTCTGCTGCCTTATTGCCCTTCTGCAATGTTTCTTACTCTTTGACATGTCCCCATCTCTTACATCAACTATCACTTCCATCTAGGCCCTCTAGCCCCTTCGTAGCCTGGTTTCCACTTGTCTAATCTTTTTTTCATTAAGAGTTAGATTTTGCTGACATCTTTAAGCTTCTGTATCTCCCGACTTTGAGAGTTCAGCATTGATTTCAATTAGGGCCCATGCCTAGAAGGCTCCAGCAAACAGCATCTCCTCTCATGGTAATGAGTTGTTACCACTCTCCCAAATGTGCTCGCTTGTGCACAGTTCTCACAGTTGCTCTGATTTGCAGTCTCTGATCAAACCATGCAAAGCAGGGCAGCGTTTCAGGGGTCCTCCCCCTGCTCCTGTTGGACGGACAGGTCAGGAGGCAGCTGCGGAGGGCTTTCCTCTCAAAGGAGTCTTGAAATGCTGTTGTGGTAATTTGAGTCCTTGAAAGTGTGCTAGATGGAGGCACCTGCCATCTAGCATTTTAACTTGTCCTTTCTTGGTGTTTGCTCCTGGCTTAGTTGTGCTTCAGTGAGATCCATGATGCACATCCTGTGACAGGTATGTAGGTGCAGGAGCCAATTTACCCTGTGCAACCATAAGCAGTTTTTAAAATGATGGCATGTCTGTCTCTCTGTGACACTGATGATGTTCGTTCCTGGATCTGTGGTGAGGTTCCAGAAGCCTGGAAGAAACCTAATGTTGTGCCAATGCATAAAAAGGGAAAACAAGACAAATCCGGTAATTATAGCCCTGTCAACTTGATGTTTATCCCGGGCAAAATAATGAAATGGCTGATTAAAGGATTTGAGTAGCAAAGAGTTAAAAAGAGTAATATAATTAATGTCAGTCAAGTTGGGTTTATGGAAAAGAGATCCTGTCAAACTAACTTGATATCTCTTTTGATAAATTTAGTTGATTAAAGGAAATTCTCTAGACATCTCTAAAGCAGTTGACTTGCTACCACAGGACATTTTGGAAAAAAGTGATAGAGAACTAGAATGGCACACACTAATGATATTACCAATTGGCCAGCTGTGACAGGTCTCTAAACAGGATGGTTAACGAGGAATCATTGCTGAGCATATGTGTTTCTAGTAAGGTCCTGCAGCATTTGGTTCCTAGATCTGTTGTTTAATACTTTTTAATTATGTGAATGTGGAATAAACCCCCAGATCGTTAGTGATTAAAGTCCGCGGTTACGCTCTCCCAAGTCTTGTGCCAACAAGGAAGATGGTATTCGGTAATACCGGGTTTCCAAGCCAGTAGCACCATATAGGAAAATGTAAGCAAGCAAATGTGGAGCTTCCTAATAGGGCCGAAAGTTAAATTTGGCATCTAGGAACTAAAGAGGTCGTGGCTGCAGAATGGGAGACCCTTTTGGGAAGGGGTAGACTCTGAGAGGGACTTGAGGCATCTGCTGAATAACCAGTTCCTAAGTTACCACAAGGATTAATGAGGTCTTTGGGTGTGAAAACGAAGGATTTTTAAATGAGAGGCCAGAGGTAATTCCTTTGTCACTGGTGCAATTGCTTTTGTGATCGTGTGCCTGGCTCTCATTTCAACAGTGCTAGAAGGATGCTGATAAATTGGAGGAGGATCAGAGGCAATGTCAGAATGATTAAAAGGTCTGAAAAAATGTCCTTTAGTGACATGCTCTGAGAGCACAATCTGCTTTAGCTTATTGAGCAGGGGTTTAAAGGTGGCTTGACCAGTCTCTAAGTACCTATATAAGGACCAGAAATGTTCTATCTAGCTGACAAGTGTGCTGTGATTGCTGCTGGCTGGAAGTTGCAGCTGGACAAATTTAGACTAGAAGAAAGGGCTGTATTTGAAAAGAATGGGGCTAATTAACCACTGGAGTGTTTTACTAAGGGTTGTCATGGATTTTTCTCTGCTGGCAATTTCACTCTTCCTTGACAGCATGCTCTAGTCAAACCAGGGACTTCATTTAACAACTGGTATGATCTGTGATTTACAGGAGGTCAGAAAGGGTGATTGGTTTGGTGTCTTCTAGCTGTAGGATCTGAGAATCCATTATAGTAGTTCTTGGTGGTGCTGGGTAGTTTGCTCCAGCAAACAGGAGAGCGAAGATCTCTCTTGTTTTAACTTGTGTAAAATGGATGCAATTTAAGAAAATTAGACATTAGTTCACATAATGAATAACCTTGGTTTTATCAGCTTGAAGTTCTATTTTTCTGCAATTTGACAAGTTTAAATGGCATTCAAGTAGCTTTTCATGTAAGGTGTCACTCTGTTTCCTTACTAATGCCTGAGCAAGTACCTTACCTATTGTCAGATTGTTAATTCTCTATTATTAAGTACTCAGGTGCTTCTTCATTGAAAGGACTGTCAGTTGTCAATGTGGATCATTTAGATTAAGAACCCAGCCTGTCAGATGCTCCTCTGCTTTTACAGACTAGCATCCAACAGCATGTTGGATGGAATTTAGACTTTTGTTTAATATTCCTCCCCCCATTCCCCCC
>VZTA01008429.1:102141-325481 GCA_013398855.1 Mohoua ochrocephala | reverse complement strand
CCACATTCTACTTGGGTGTGCAATACCTACAGATACATGTGTGGATAAAAGTCCTTCCTGCTTCATTTAGTAGTAATGCAGAGAGATGAAACTGCTTGTTTCTGAGTTTAGATTTGGTTTTGCTCTGATTATGGTATTGGCTGTCTAGTTTGGAGCTTAACAGGGTTTAGGTGATTGCCTGACCTTCTCTCTTGGAAGAGAAGCACTGTTCTGGGACTTGGGAGACCTGACATCATCTGTTGAGCCTGCCAAAGGACTCTGGTGTGACCAAAACTTTTCTTTTGTGACTGTTTCCTGTTAACAGGAGTATGAATAGCAACTGTTATTTGTCTTGCCTTGATGTATTTAAGGACTTCATGGCAGGAGAGGCTTTCTTGGCTTTTCTTGAGGGCGTCTATATATAGCACAGCAGAAGGACTTGAAGAAACTTGTCCTCTTTGCTTCCCAGCTTACAGAGAATCCTGTAATTGGTTAATGAACACATTTGGGTCTGAGTACTTTGAGAGCTGGCTGGAGGCCAGGCTGAGTGGGAGTGTTTGTTTAACATATGTATATATGAGTACCTCAGAAGAGATCTCTGGAGCCTGGGCCTGTTGTGAAATCCTTGCCCCTGCAGCAGCAGAGGTTTGACTTTGCCTGTGCTGTGGCCAGGTAATTGTATGGCTGGTGTTAGATCAGTGGGTACTGTGTATGCACAGTAAAATGCAGTCGTGTACAACACCCATCTAGCTGTCTGCGTCTTCCCTATGATGTTTTGATCAGAGGCTGGGTAGGATCTGTGTTTCTAGGATAACTGAATGGTAACCTGGTCAAAGGAAAGTATTTGTAGGGGAGGAGACTCCTAAGAGGAGTCACAGAGCAGTTGAGTAGCACTGGCAGGATACAGCCCCACTTGCATGAGCCACGGTTGTATCTCTTTGGTTTTCATGAAGCCTTATTCTGACACAGCCAGGTGCTAAATTGAGCCGTATACCTCTCTAAAGTCAGTGTGGTCATGAGATTATCTGATTCTAACACCTTTAGTTTCTAACTCAGGTAGCTTTCACCAAGAGAAATGTCATAAAACCAATCTCCAGTCTGGAGTGACATATATCCCTTAGCAGCTGAAAGAAATTGAGGCCTTTTAATTTTTTTCCTGATGGTTTCCTCACTGTCATCCGGGAGCACATTCCTTATGCTCTATTTGGTTTTGTCTTTTGCCATTATCAAGACTGTCTCTGTAAAGTGAGGGCCCCCTGCCTGAACATGAAATAAAAAGGTAGGTGAGAATCTACAGTTAATTGTGCACTGCAGTGTCATTCAGCTACTTGCATAATATTTAATTAAAGTGGTTATATTCTGTTGTCTCTCAGACTCTGTTGGAGACTGTGTCTGGCTTCGTGGTTTCCTCTGTTAGCAGATCTTCAAAGCAGTTGCAGTTACGACAGTAAGTCAATACTGTCTTCTGTGGCTCACATAGAAGGCTTCCAGACTTCTCTCTCCATAGTAGTCATACAACTTGACTAACTCCTGATTTTAGCCTGAATGTGTACGGTTCAATACAGAGGCCTGCAGAGTATAACCTTCCTGTATTTTTATTCAAAGAAGTCTCGTGTGGGGTGATTGTACTATTGAAGTCTGTTCGTCCTTTCTTGCTAGGAGAGCAATTAATGAAAACTGTCCCCACAACATCAACTGTCATTAGTTTTTTGATATAGAATGTGTAAGCATATGCTCCAACCTTTAGTCTTTGACAAGAAGTTGGTTGATATTGAGTACCAAAGATGAATTTGCCCTTGGAAGTTTGATCCATCAGCTTCTATCTGATTTGCTGAGAAAAGAGAGACGAGGAAGAATGGCTTGGGTAGTTACATAATGCAGGGAGTCTTATGAGATTACAGAGAAGTTGGCAGGAAAATAATAAAAGTGGCGCAAATAAGTAATGATTTATTTTCTTTCTTCCGAAGTAGAAGTGAACTGATTGCAAAGCCTGGGTGAAATTGTTCTTAACTTTAGGAAGTCTGGTTCTGAATGTAATGCTTACGTCTTAATCCTATCTATGATAAGCTTGTTTTCAGACCAGTGACTTGACAAAGGTCCTGACCTCTGTTCTGTCTGGCAGGCAATGTGAATGTCATCATTAAGCAGCAGATAGCCTGGGTGGCACTTAGAATTTTGTAATGTGGCTTATTTCTTTTAAGCATCTTTCTGTTGGAGACTGTTGTTTGGAGTACAGTCTGATCACCAGTTAAAGAAGAAAAACACTGTGCTGGCATAGAGTTGTTGTTCGTTCTTGTTGCCCCTCAAAAAATTAATCTTTTGGGTAGAAAGCAGAGATTTGGAGAAAAATAAATACAGAGAGAATATTTTCAGTTTCTTACTCTGGCAGAATGAAATGTCTTTTTGAGTTTGATTGAGGTAGCTTGTAAAGGTGGCTGTCTAATGGTGTAGGATTTCTGGTTTTGGCCTTTGCAGTGTTAGGAAACTATTGTCTGAGGTCTGGGCTTCTGCTGAAAAGAATTCTTAGATTTCAAGTGTGAAAAATGTTTTTGGAGTATTGATTCTTGATTTACTTAACTCATTTAAAAATAAGCAAATTAAAAACCAAAGATTTGTTCTTCCTAGAAATTCTGTCAGGTATTGCTACTGGTTACCAGCAAATAATTGATTAAAATAAACAGGCAATGAAACACTTAAGCATTAGATATAAAAAAACCTGGCATATATACTAAAGCTGATATCAGTTGAAAATGCTGCTAGGAGAACTGACCATTTATGGTTGCACAAATCTCAGAGGATGTTGTTCTCTTCCACAAAGGACTGTGCTTTATTTTGAAATGAATTAATGGGTGATGTAGGTTTCAAACCTGCAAAGCCTTGTGATTTCTGTAAAGATGTGGAGCTATGAGTATCATATGTTGCTAATTAAGTCTTTACTTTGTATTAAAGTGCATAAGTACCTGAAATTGGGTGCTAAGGCTGAACAGTAATGTTAGAAGGAGCCTACTAATAGGGACTTAAGTTTGTAGGCCCTGTTGGAGTTTTTCTGATGAATGGCTTAATATAGAGACTGATTTCCTTTTCTTCTTACTTTGTAAAACTCTCACTGTCTTGATTCATTAGAAGAAAGAAAATTTAAAAAAATCATTAGTTTTCATCTTGTGAATCTGCACTCTCTTGACTTTGACTTTTGAGTTCTCTAACTTCTGAATTTATTTCCTAGTTGGTGCCATAGCAAAATTATGAACCTGGTATAGTCTTAATACACTCTTATTTTGTCCTTCCAGCATTGCCCAAAAGACCTGTTCAGAAAGCATGGCTTTACTGGGAAACCTGCAAAACCTGGATAATCTCATTTCACTCCTTATGTTTTGAGTAGCTTAAGGTATTGCCTTGTTGACATTCAGCACCGCAGCAGTGGAATGAAAGGAGGGACCAACTGTCTGAATAAACGTAACGCACAGGACAGGTCAGGCTGGAACTCTGAAAAGCCACTATTGGCTTCTTAAAGATGACTGTAGTGACAGTCATGTAAAGCTGTGTCCTAGCAGAGGACAGGTACTTTCAGAGGTCCTACAAGGCTGGCTCCATGGCTGGTAAAGTCATTCTGCTGGGAAGGTAGCTTGGATTCTTGTTGGGAACATGTCCTGTGGTTGAGTGATTAGAGATGACCTACATTCTGTCCTGGTCATGTCTCTGGTTTGCTGGGCAGCCTCAGGTAAACCACTCCCATTTCTTATGTCCAGTTCTGTATCTCGTGAGCAGGGTTGAGGAGTCTGGTTTGCTTTAAGATGCAAAGTGAAATTACCAATTTTTCTCAGTGAGCATTACTAGTGCAGGAGGAGACTTGTCCTGGTGCTCTTGATCTTCTGGTGAAAAGTGCTACTGAAAGTCGTAGGTGCTGTTTATTCTACCTCTTTGTGTTGCAGATCTTTTAATCTGAGTTGGAGCTCACTTAAAGCTTTAAAGTTTCAAATTTCTAATACAATGAAGCAGGAAGAGGGACTTTTCTGTCAATGAGATAATAATTGGTAGGAAGAAAAATCCTTAGAAGGGCATCTTTATATTTTTTCTAAAGTCAGGTTTTGAGTTTGTAATATTTTAAATTAGTCATGAAGTAGTGGCTTTGTGAAGCTTCATTCCTTTCTTTGTTGTTCACAGTACTTAAGAAAAGCTAGGATTTAGAAAATTATTTACCCAGTGTGCTTCAGCAAAGATTACCTGAAGCTGCCTAGTTTCTATTTTGTGCACATTTGTAAACCTTACTCTACTATGTAAAATGCCAGTAGGTGGCAATCAAGAATATACAGGCTAATGCCTCTGTGTTTCATATGACCAAAAAGCTTCTTGTGTATGACAAAATATCAGCTTTTAACTGATATTTAAGCATGCAAAACTGGAGTGCCTGGAATGAGTGGAAACTTGTGCAAAGATTGTTTTGGTCTCTTAGTCTGTAGTTAATCATATCTGTTTTCCCCATGGAACAGATAGGGGTTAGATGGTCATAAAGAACTTGTAGCTTTGATTCCAAGTGTTTTACCTTCCAGCTTGCTCCAACTAAACTTTCACCTTTTGGGCTACTGAGGGCAGCCCAAGTGTGTGTTGGGAGTTGGAGCATGTCCTTGCATTGCAGGGAGTGTGTCTGATGCAGAACTGATGTCTCTGCAGGGTGGCATAGGGAACCTGCATCGGTGCAGCCAGAAGAGAGCTGTTTGCATGTGTGACTCAATAGTGTTACTCCTTTCAGAGGTTGTTTTGCAATCCCAGGTTTCTACGATTTTGTGTTACTTTCAAAGTCACTCCACTGTAGCGACCTGGGAACTCACTCTGGGCACACGAAGAGTCATGAATTGAAAACAATTTCGCTATAACTGCACTCAAGTCAGGCAGGGGTAGAATTTTTCTAGCTTCCTTTCCCCCTGTGGGATAGGAAAAAATTACTGTTCACTAATGAAGTTAACGGTTGATAATTTGCTAGTAATTGGATGGACAGATTTATTTTTGGTGCAGCAGGGAAATCTTATTGCTATACATAAAATTTCCAATGAAACAGTTTGTAAGATTAAATTGCAACTGACAGCGCAGCGTTTGCCTCTACCATTTACTAGCATAGTAAATGACTTTTTCCCACATCTGCCCTCAGCTTGATCTTTCCTTATGATAGGAGACTGTCATGAAAGGGAGAAAGGTGCAAGGATTTTACTTTGTGGAGGCCTTTTTTGCAAAAGAAATGGCTGTGGCATGAGGTCATTTGAAACATTGACTGCTTTGTATTGGTATTGTTGAAACATTGTGACCTACATTGCTTGGGCACTGTGATCTGCTCCAATTAATGGATCTGTCAGCACAGATTAATTATAAAGCTGACAACCACTTCTAGATGTAGTGGGCACTGGTGACCTCTAATCATGAGAGGAAGATGTTGGCTTCTGCTTTGTGTGTGATAATGTAATTTGTATGAATCTGCTCTGTGGAAGCTGTCCTTTTAAAATGCCAAATCCCATGTACTACATTTGAATTATTTTTACCAGATTTTAGTTTCTTACTAGACTAGAAGTCTATAATGCCAAATTATTCACATCTTGGAAATTTGCTTCTAGTCCTGCATTTTGCTCTACTTCAAAAGAATCAGTGTAATCATCATTGCATTCTGTCATTAACTTCATTAGTGAATCTCTCCTGATCTTAGGCAACTGCTTTTCAATCACTGCATGAAAAAGGCACCGAAAGTAAAAGGTATTGTTTGAGCCCCCTTTATGTGGCCTTGTACAGTGGCAGAGAGCACAGACTACTTTGTAACTGACAAAAATAATGTTTCTAGTTCCTGTGCAGCCTCTTCTTGATTCCACTCATCTTCCTAGATCTGCTTTCCATTATCTTGGTGTCTTCCCAGTGTTTCCAGAGAGAAGATTGAGCTAGGTATTTCAGATGACAGTTTGATTTACAAGTTGCCTGTCTGTGTGTGGATAGTTTCGAAGCTTTGCTAGACAAAGCCAAGAGAGAGGGAAGCTGTCTGCTTTAGTAACTCTTCTGAGTGGGAAGAGAGTAGGTAACTTTACTGTGATTTTCTGGTTGACTCCTCTGCCTTTATTCCTCTGGAAGGCCTCCCTTTGTATTAGCAACTCAAGAGAAAACAGGAGAAGTTAAGACTGTTTTGCCAGTGTACATTAGTTTGAACTCATACAAGTTAAATACCATCTGCCAGTGTGTTGCTTGGTCCCCCCAAATGTTCCAGTACAACTGTAGTGTCTCAGATTTCATAGCCCTCACCAACTGAAACAATTTACTTTTGCTAGAAAACTTGTCCTACTCCACTTCCACTTCTCTTGTGTTAGACAAAGGTTCGGGAAACAACAGGACCTTCAAAAGCAGGCTGTGACTTCTCTAAAGGCCCAGGCAGCAGGCAGTCATGGGAAAGGAATAGGGTAAGAACGTGACATTAATGTCATGTCACTTAACCGTGGGATGTTTCTGTATGGGAGAGGAATGTTCGTACTGACATGTTCCCTTTTGATGGCTGATCTTTAATATTTCATGAAACCAAACTAGTTCAGAAACATAAAGAAGCCTTTCACTAAAGTGATTTTCTAGAGCAGACTTGGCATAATACACATAGGCTAAGTCTAGCCAGAAAACTGTCAAGCTTCTTCCTCCATTTTCCCTTCTCTAATAAGCTGAGACACATTGCTCTTATGCTTCAAGGCATCCCAGGAAGCTGGAGATCCCATGCTTCTGAACTGGTACAACTACAGACATTTTCTCTAGGATTTATCTACCGAGTCTTTCAACTGGTCTAGAAAAAAATTTCCTGTGCTTCAGTGCACAGTGGAGAAATTGTCCAAAGCTGTTTGGAAATATCTGTGCACTAAAATCTTTTATTTAAATATTTGGACAGGACTGAAATTGTACAATGATCTAGTACGAAGCATGAGCGTATTGTAGGCAACTTTTATTCCCCACAGTAGGTAACATAAACCATTTTCTGTGGAATGTCTGTTACATCTTTCTTTTAAGAAAATTTTCCTAATTCATGTAGCTGCTGGGCACAAACTCCATTTATTTTTTCTCAGTAACGAGGGAACGAGTTTTTAGGTGTATGATAAGTGTTGCCTTGTGAACACTTTCTCTTTGACACCTTCACTGCCTTTTCAGCTTCCTTGTAATCCAGATGTTGCCGGTTTCCTCATGCTTGAACTTATGGACTGCTGAGACTTCACCATGTGAAAACTTTTGTCTCACGCGTTACCCACCATAACTAAAGCTATACACATCAACACCTTAAAAATGGGGATGAAAATCTGATCCTCTTGTATATGGACTCAGAATGGCAATGTTCAAAACACACATAAAGCTTCGTGGGTCCAGATGACGCAGAAATCCCGATCCATTTTTACCTTACCCTATTGCCCCAAAGAGTCCAGATATTTAATTTTTGATACCCTCCCCCAAGACTTGTATTGCATGTCAGCATGCATTACAAATTTTTACACTCTACTAAGTACAACATCCCCTCCAGCAAGAAACTCTGATTGCAGCTTTCCACTGTGGGTAGGATTAATCATAAATGATAATTGCAGTGCTATTAAAGCAAACTGAAAAGATTTGTTGAACCAAAGTGGTGATGGAGAGAAAGAGCAAAACTAGAACAAGGAGGGCATGGGCAGAACACATTCTTAAATTTACTGCTGTCCCCCCTTATCCCCCTCCTTTATACAGGAATGAGTATGGACCATGGAGCTGAAGGTCAAGTTAACGTCCACGATAGCAATGGTAATGTGGAGAAAGGTGTTGACTTTGCAAGGGCCAGTTCATTCTGTTTCTTCTGCTCTGTCAGGATTTTTCATTGATTGCCTGTAGAACTGAGCAAGGCTTTTTGCTGCATCCTGTAAAGAAAGGCTGGGTGCTTTGCCTTTTTGACAGCACAACACAAACTGGTTGAAAGCTGTTGCATGTTCTGCAACTGAAATTGGTCTTAGTGGTTTGGATGTGTATATGTTTCTTTCTTTTGGGAGAAAACCTTGCCATTTCCAGTTCCATGTCTGTCCTTAGAGCTGTTTAAGCTGCAGTTTTCACTCTGTTTTTATAAGGTACTGCTTGAACACGCAGCATCTCTGTTGGGCAGTGAGGTGCTGCCTCCTGCAGGCCCAGATAGATTTGATCCCTCTTACAGTTCTGAAAAGGATTCCACGATCCAGCCTTTCAAAAGACAGCAGCAGTAGTTTGCTGAAAATATGGATTTATTTATCCCAGGTAAATACTACAAAGTAGAGAGAAGTAGATTTGAAAATTATAAAAAACCCTCAAAACTTATGTGGCTGTGAACTAATCTCACCTTTGGATTTCCTTGTTAGCTCTGACAAGTACTTGGGCACTGCAGTGATCCATTGGGCATTGCACTGATGACTGTTGACACAAACTGAGCCTGGGCAACTGCTATCAGTCCAGCACTTCGCCCCTTCTGGTTATTCCCCCCATAGCACATAGGTTGTGTTTTTAATCCTTTCCAGATATTCAAAATGTTCCTTTGACTCAGAGTCCTGCATTGAGTCTCATGGTTGGTGTGTTTCCAGGCGTACCTGCAGGAGCCTTCTAATGGAACTCAGGCTTTGCCCCTTCAAGGACCAGGCTGTTGAAGAGAAGATGCTGCCTGCATTCTTCAAACTTTGAAGTGCTCAAACTGAATTTAACCTTAGGGTTTCCTGGAACCAGGAACTAGATAATCCTGAAATCTCCAAATATGTATCCTGTTGACAACAGTTACATTTTCACTCCAACTCCTAAAATAAATGCTTATTTCTCAGTGTATAAAATTGGTCCTGATCCTCCAGGCTCTTGGTAGCAGTTACACAGCTGAAATTATTACTGTCATCTGCAACTTCTAATAAACACACATAGGGTTCCCCCCACTGTCCTTAAACTGGCAATGAGCCAGAGTGTATTTTCTAGATGTGAACACGTATGCCCTTTCTGAGGTGTTTAGTTTATTGCGTTATGCAGGAAACTGTGTAAAGTGGCCTCAGAAGTACCTGCTGTATTTTGGAGCCGTCCTTTATTAGCTGACTGTAACTGGGGCAGGCCCACCAAGCTTTTGCAGTGCACCTAGTGAGGAAACCAGCAGTGGAAGAGTGAAGGATGTTCTGTTCCTCTGCCTCCTGCAGGACTAGAAGGCTGCACAGGAAGATAGCTTCAGGAGTATCAGGAAAGAAAAGCTGCTCTTGTGCTGAGGGAGGAGGTGGTCTCCTGCTACCCCTCCCTGGAGACTTGCAGGACAGTATTTACTTTGCAAGGAGTACTGGAGCCTTAGAGATGGCAGAGTTCTGTATTAGGACATGCTGCAGATTGCTTATGCATGATGCAATGTGCTGTATAAGGACTCGGAGTGTTCTTTTAAGACAGGATAAAACTGCTTGAGTGGAGGGCCACAGCGGGCTGTATTTCTACTTTGCATCTTAGGGCAGGATGTATTTGGTAATATGTTTTAGTATTTCTGGACAAATGAAAGTCAACAAATACAAGTTTAACTGCAGTCAAGTTCTCCCCTTAGTTCCTGTTTAAATACATAAGTAATGGTCACTCAGGGCATTTTACTGCTGAGTTTAACACAAAGGGTTCCCAAGCTCCTTAGCTTATCAGCCTCAGTCAAGAAGTGATGGAGTCACAGCATTTTCTTGTGCTATTCAGGAAGATTCACTGGAAATGAGAGGATGAATCTGGATAAACTTACAAAAGACATCTAGAAATACCCAACTCTTTATCATATGACTGAAATCTCAGAACCTTTTGTCCATGCCATATTCATAAAACAGATGTTAAAGGGGAGTAGAAGAATTGTATTAAGTAGCTTCAGGAACAAGACCATCTTTGTCTTCATGTAACTGTTTTGAAGTTTTAGTGTAATAGGACTAGAAGGAAGATCTGCTGTAAGTGATGGATGGAAGGGGACCTCCTGCTCTTATTTTGCCTTTGCAAGGGTTTCCTGCCTCTTAAGATGCCCGGTCCTGTTGAATTCTGCTGTGATTTCAGATAACTTTGGTCTTAGTGACAAGTAGCAAACCCTAAATAGTCATGTGTCCTTGTATCAGTGTTTCTTATCTATAATTCACTATAGTTAAACAAAATACTCGTAGAGAGATCTTTAAAGCAGACACTGTGAAAGGGTAAATCTCTTCATTAGGCCTGAAAGTAAGGGACCAAATAATTTCTCCAAGCAGAGAATGACTGAGTATTATTCTTTTCCACTGCTCTAGATACAAGTCATATAAGTCCTGACTGCCTACATGGTGTTCTGCTCCTGCTATATGTGCCTTCTTCCTCTGTAGGAAGCATTACATCTTAATCTGCAGCCCTGTCAGTTTGTCAAGAGCTGGGAAGTCCTGATAGAGATGATTCTTGACAGAAAGGAGCAACAGAGTGTGAGGAGAATGAGGAGACCACAGGGACACAGGAGACACAGGACTTTACTGAGTAACCTCATTTAGGGTTCTGCTGGCAGACACTGGACAGAGCTGGATTTCCTGAAAAGGAGCACATTAAGGAATTGCTTAGTACCCTTAGCTATGGACTATTGCAGTAAAAACTCTTTTCATTACATCTGAGGTGAACAGAAAGCTATGTTGTCTGGCCAAAATGTACATCCTTTTTATTAAAAAAACAAACCCCAAAACAGAACAAAACACCCAACCTCTCCCTCCAAAAACCCAGGTAACACCCCCAAAAGACCCCTTTTCCCTCAAAAAAACCCCCCTAGGAACTAAAAATTAATTAAGGATCCTACTCTTCATGAACACTTATGTAAATATTCTCATCATAAGCTTTGTATCTAGCCATTTAGTTAACAGAATACATGAATGATTCATGGTAGCCCTATACATAATGCATAATTAAATCACAGACTGATGGAGTGGAATTTATTAATTGTGAAGACACATGTGTTACCATGATACTAATTTATTTCTTTCAATTTTATTGGCATATTGCTCGCTCATCTGTGATTGCCTGCTTTGTTGCATTACCCGAGAACAGTAACGTGTTGTTAAAACAAATTATCTGGATGTTTGGATAGGCTGTTTGTTCACTGATGGGAACAATATGTATTTAGCAAAAAGATTTAATGTAAATTATTATACATGGGGTATTATCTTAGCACAGAACCATCACACCAAAGCTCCTCTGATGAGCCATATTAATTTCTGATAGGAGTAAAAAAAAATGTTAGAAAAATAACTGCAGGGACTCTGGCATGAAGAAAAAGTGGAAGTTCACAGAAAATGAACTTGGCAAAATTACATGGTAACTTTTTATATATTTTTATGAATCCTTGCAATATGAAATTATAAAATTTAACAGGTATTTGAGCTCATTCTTGGAATTTGTGTGTCTGCCTCAGGCTTTTGTCTGTGATTCCTGTCATGTCTTGATGAGATCTTTGGAAAGAGATTTTTGTTTGTGCTAGATAAGAATTTAATGTCTTACCAATGGAATTTGATTACTAGCGTGGATATAGTGTGGTATTTTTTTGAATGCTAGTATTTGAATGAAAATTAGGGAGATTGTTTTAAGGAGACTTTACACACCTTCCTTTTCTGTGTCTCTGTACATTTGCCAGATCAACTGGAAATTGAAGTTATGGCATTGAAAACTCAAGTAACTGTTTTGCTATGAATTTGATGAAAGGAGTCAAGTGCCTCACTTGGAAAAGAGGCTGTATTTTTATATACTTCACTTTTTTAGCCTTTTTGGTAGTTAGATGATTACAGTGCTGAAAGGCAAGGGCTTGTTCTCTTGAAAAACTGTGAGGGTCCAAGGCACAGTAACAAGTGGAAATGAAAAATGTCGACTCTCTTAGGAAGATTTGAGTAGAACAGATGTGTAGTTGTCTTCAGAAAATATTGGTTAAATAGGTACTTAGTGGAATATCTCAGGTATGCCTGAGCCCTTAAATCAAGCTGCTGTCAGGCACAATCTGCAACGAGCCTAAGTGATTGTAATTCCACTGCTGTGTGGTGGAGAGCAGCAGTGTCTATGGAAAATTCTGTATCCTTGTAGCCAGAAGCTGATATTAGGCTAAATATCATTAACTATCTTATTTCTTTTGCCATCTAAGCTGGAAATAAAGCCGGAAGGGACACTTAGCTCATCTCACTTTACCTGTTGTTCACCCCAGGCTGTTATTTTGTAATTCTGCCACGGTGGCCAGTAGCAAGGGTAGGGTATGAATCAGTGGAGGATCTTCTAACTCTGGCGTACCTTGATCACCTTCTGCATTGTCATTGCTGCTGCTGCTGCTGTACTGTGCTTAGAAAATATGTCCTGCTTTTGTGCAGATGACTCAGGTTGGGTCATCTTTTAAAATCACTTAAAATCATTGGTCCCGAACTTGCTTTAGTGCAAAAGCTATTTCTGTGCTTGATTCTTCTGGAACATGGATGGTGAGTCTCCTGCTGAGCAGGATTTCCTCCGCTAGGTACGCACAACAACCTGGTTTGCACTGCAAGGAGGGTGGAGTAGAGCTTGGTGGTTGATGCATGAAGCCCTCTCTCTGTTTGGCTGTAAGATTAGCTGCCTCCTTTCACATAAAATGATGCTGGAAGATGCTGGAGGAAAAAAATGGATCTGGAAAAAAAAACCATAATATATAATCAAGCAACATTTTGGAGTTTCTTGTGATTGTGGAGTAAAAGGAAGTTGGGGTGTTTTGTTTGGTTTAGCCAACTGCCAGGACCTCAGCGTGCTGTGTGCTGTATTGACACATGTTAAGAATCAGTCCTTGCTCAAAAAGTTTGCTATCTGGTGAGACAAGCAAAAGCAAGATGTGATAAGTACTATCACTGCTCTTCAGAGACAGAGCAATTGAGTTGACAGATACAGAAGTAATTGAGACCCTGGCTTAAAAAAGGTTAAATGGCTGACAGAGGCCCCCCAGGAATTAAAGTGCAGAGCTGAGAAATGAATCCAGGTTCTAGTATAGGCTCTTGGCCATAAAACTGAAGGAAAAATGTGTAAGCTGAAAAAGAGACAAGAACTGCAGAAATCCACTTCTCAATACTGTCCTCTTTAATTTTAAATATACGTGTAGCTTAAGAAAATTATATAATGCAACTATTGTTTCTTGACATATCAAAGTTATTCTAATTCTGACTCTGACTTGTGTGACTTGAAACCAGATTGTGTCAGCAAGAATATTGGTAAAATTTCAGCTTATTACGAAGTAGTTTATGCGTAAGATTTCCATACACAATTTCATAAGAGCTGCCTTTTTATGAGTAAGCTGATTTCTGGTTTTCCTGAACTTCAGAACAAGACCATCTCAAGGTTTATCAGATTGCACCTCGTCAATAGTACTGCAAGGAGTAGCTCTCACTGTACTGAATCTGTATCCATCAGATAAAATATAGTATCTGTAGTGTATTAGTCATCCTGAACAGCAGAGGAAAAGTTACTATTGCAGAACTATCAGAAGATAAATATTTTCTGCTTTGAAATTAATCAAGTAGTTTTCTCTCAAGCTTTATCTTTTGCCTTTTGCTCTTCTTGCAGGGGTATCATTGGTCTCTCTGTATCTTATTCATGACAAACTACACTTGAATTAACTTAAAGAATTTAATTTCCACCCCACCCCCCACCCCTGCCCAGGGCTGAGGACCAGATCCTTGACTCCTGCAAGCTGATCTTGTTCCCATCCAAGTGTGTGTCTGTTCTACGAAATGTGCACTTCAGCATTTTCAGGAAACTACTTATTTTAGGAATGTTGAGCTGAAATGTTGAGCTATTAAACTTGAGGCTTTTTCCAGCATCATGTTACCAGGTTTCCTGATCCTGGTGTCCTTAGTTGAGATGCTGAGGGAGCTACTCAGCTAAAGACAGCTGGATGCTGAAACAGAATACTCAGGAAGGTTGTAGAAACTCTACCAGTGGAGGTTTTCTGGGTTGGGTTTGTTTTTTAAATTATTTTTAATTTTTTCTTTAAGAGTTGTTTACACAAAAGGCCCTGTAACAAGAGGACATGTAGGTGTAAATGCTCTGCTCTGGGAGCATCCTGAGGTAATTTGCAATGTTTTTACCTGAGACCGTGCAGACTGTTTATGTAGTGATTTTTCACATCAAACCTATGAAATTTTGGGCTGGTTGACTTCTGCCCTTGCATGCTTTATAAAGTTTGATGGGTTTTGGAGAAGGTTCTAAAAGCAATTTAGGGCTCTATTTTCATAACATGTAGCCTTAGAGGGTAGCATGGTAAGAAAGGAAAATATCACCTGTTCCTAAAGACTTGGCACGAGAAGCAGCAGAGCAGAAATGGGACCATTAGGAATAAATTCTGAGGAAAAGTTAAATATACTTCTACCTTCCAGTCACAGCAATGTGAATATTAGAATACTGTTTCTGTGTGAGCTAGAAACCACTGAAAGGGACCGAGTGGGGAAAAACCAGCTAAGTCTTCAGTCAGTGCTGGCTTCCAGTGCCCCATCTCCACAAAGAAAGCTGTGGGACCTTCTTGGGTTCAGGCCTGGGCCTGTCTGGCTTTTAGCCTGTGTGTAGCTTCCTTGAAGTGCACAGGGTGACACTATGGTAAAGATGTATGATCAGTGGTGTCCTCTCCTGAACGAGACTTGGAAATGTTCCAGCTGTTTGCCTACAGATCTGGTGAGTTATTTCTATGTTGTAATGGGTTGAGGAGTGTTGATGTGCTGAACAGTAGTACCTGGGTCACTGAAATGCAGCACGATGTCCTCTCATATGTTGGATACGATACCACCTATAGTCGTGGAAAGGACTTTGCCCCATCCACAGTTACCTTTAAATCCAAATGGCTACATTAAGGACACTGGCCGAAAGGGTAAGCTTTTATCATGACATTACTCTATTTGTTCTGCTTATCCTATGGTTGGACTGAGCTCTCTGTTCCAAAGATCTGTGAGCTTGGGCCTGTTTGTACTATCCCTGCATTTTTGAGGACCTGATTTCTAGATGATATTTCTAAATAATTCCAGATGGTCATATTAAAAAAAAAAAATCTAAATTTATGTTTCTTTCTAACCTGTTTCTTGAGATGGAAGCTAAAAGTCTGATGTGAACCTCATCCAAAATGGTTGACTGTAGTTTATCTTTTATGCAGTTAGCCACAGCAGCTGCTGGAGATATGTGAATGCAACACATCTTTAATAAATGAGAAGGTACTTGTTTGACTACTAGTACAGGAGATGGTTTAGCCTGAGGCAAACCTACAGGCTATAGATATTTCAGCTGGCCATGTACAGTTTTTGCTCTAACTTGAAGCCGTGCAAATAATAGATCATAGTCTTTAAATAGATATTTGGGGACAGGGCTGAAATGGGTGCTAAAAGGAAATAATCTAGGCAATGTGTTATATTCATAATAGTTGATTAAATCACTGAGAGGAGGAAGAGGGGGTTGTCCACCGCATCTTTAGCATCTATAAAGAAGCCAGTTAAATAACAGTTTTTTGGGGACAAGATGTCATGCCAGACTACTTAATTGCAAAGTTATTGAAGATGCATGAAACCCAGCCTCAGATTCCACAGCAATGGAAATGCTATTACAGGAAGTAGAGTAATAGAAGGAGACTGATGAAAATAAGGGGTAATCAAAGCAGATGATGCAGATTTGATGTATGAACACTGTTGAAGCTAGGTGTTGCAGTTATTGAGAAGGACTAATATCAGCCATTTGTAGCCTTACCCAAAGTGAACTCTCAGCAGGATTCCCAGCAGATTTCTCCCCTGGAACTAAAGAGGAATTGTTGAATAAGAGAGGGAGAAGAGCGACCAACTAATTATGCTTTAAAAGCAGACAGGAGGAAGACAAAAAGGAATAAGACAGCAAATGAGAACACATTTACTTTTCTTTCTCCTTCTGTGTCATGCAGATAGGATTGGATTTTGTTTTGGTTTGTTCTTGTTTTTTTCTTTTCCCATCTCTATAGTGTCACTTAAAACATGATGAAGATCATATGACATGACATCTTTTAATATGGAACTGTAATGAAACTGCTGGATAACCCTAAGTTTTCTAAGGGGAAAAGATCTGATTAGAGAGAGCCTCAATGTTCTACCTTTCATATAACGCAAAGTAATGGAATGCCTTTTTAAAAACAACCAATGTATATAACTGCAGTCAACATTTCAGCAAATGTAGAGAATTGGACGTTTATTGTGCGGGCTTTTGAGCAATTGTACATAGTTCTCTGTGGTTCAGAGAGTTGTGTTTTTTCATGTTAATAAGAATTAGTGCAAAGTTTGAAACTTCCTGTTTGTAGACTAGGTGATTTTTTTTTCCCCTGGGCTATATAGTTTGTGATATGCTGCACTCATTCCTGTCTCACTGTCCCTGTATGTTACAATCACCAAAATCGAGTCATTTATCATCCTGACACCCACCATCGGTCCTGCCATATAACCTGTAGAAGAGGACGTTGCTAATGCATTTGCAGTGTTACAGCTCGTGGGGTGGAGCACACAGAGGTGAGAGGCTGAGTGCTGGTGCCCGTCTCTGCATGAGTTAGCAGGATCTCAGGCACACATAATACCTCCCACAGGGAGAGGGGTTTGGCAGCCAGCATGGAACTGGGTAGCAAAGCAAGCAAATAGTGTCTGGACAGCACTAACCATCTCCAGACTAGCGCAAAAATTTAAACTAAGCTCAGATTTAGCAGTTACTGAAACTTAACACCTCTTGATGACTGCTTCACTCAGTGTTGAGAGCTTGGTATCTCTGGTGCAGACATCCACAACTTTAAGTCTACTGCTACCTTTTGGCATTTGGGAGGGGAGGGAGTGGATGGGTGGGAGAGATGTAACATGCATGATCTTTCTTTCACCGTGATCTTGCAGCCCAAGGTGGGTGTAGGATTGCATAAACTTATTTCTGAGGTGCAGATAGCCAAGGGAATGCTCAGGAGAAAAGCTTTTTACACAGGTGTTTTTGCACATACAGAGTAACTCTTACCCAACTGTGTGTGCTCTACCTGAGAAAATATATATGGGCAGGCACAATGACTCATAAAAGTATCTCATGAAAGTCCTCTGTGTATGTCCATGTTATGTTTGCACAATACAAAGTTTAGTGGTAGTGCTGGTTTATTGGTTTTTCAGCCCCATGTTGCTTATTCTGCTGCACTCATGATTCAGTGCTGCCTTAGCTGTAGTTTCATGTTCAGCTGGAGGGCCACTTGAGCTGGATTGATAGACCCAGCTGAGAAACACCAACTCTGAGCCCAGGGTAGGGCTGACAGTTGAGCTGGATCAGCTTCCTATCCAGGCTGCTGAATAGACAGTGGTTAAATCAGTTGGCTCAGGAAAAAAAAAATTAACCCAGGTAAATAACTTTGTTTGAAATTGTTTAAGGAAGTGATTTCACAAGCAATTGCGCAAGCAGACCTGAGAGAACGTATCTGTGAGGGCAGGTATGGGTTGGTGACAAATAGCTGGGATGTGACAAACCCCTGAACAGGACATCTGACTACTTTATTGCAGGGAGAGAGGAGAACATCTTAAGGGAGAGAAAATCCAAAGGTGCTTTATGGAAATCAAAACTTTGTTTGTAGGGAAGTTTCCTGGAATGTGAGATGCTATCATCTATTTGAAATTCAGGATCAAATCTGTTGCATCTCTGAGCAGTATTGATTTACCAAGTGGTGTGTGTCTCCCTTTGGGATTTCGTCCCCAATTTGGGCTTCAATTGGTGTAATCTCAGAAGAAAAGCCTTGCTTCCCCTTATAAACTGTTGTCACCAGATGTCTTGTAAATTTTTTCCTTTGTTCCTTTGAAATGACTGGGCTTTGACCTTAGCTTTCCTAATGTTATTTAGCCCACATGGAATATCTATAAAAATAAGAGCTGCAAAGTCTATTAAGAAAAGCACATATGACCTCCTCTTGCAATAACAGAATGCAATTAATGTCAGGCTTGTTTTGATGATGAATTGGGGGGTAACAAATGCATTTTGCTTTTTCAAACACACCAGTATGAAGGGAAAAGGGAAAATGAACTTTAAACTGCTTACTGAAATTTTAAAATATCTCTTCTTCCCCAGACCTGAATCAATCAATACAACTAAATTTTTAGCAGATTTGCACATTCTAAACAAAAAACCCGCAACAAATAAACAAAAAAACCCCCGTTTTCTATGGGCAATTTTAAATGGAGGGCTGCAATTCAGAATGGAGATGTTCTTGTGTTACAAACTAGGGAAAAGTTCCCCTTGTGAAGCCCCTTAGTAACTGTAGCTGTTGCAGCAGATCCATGGGGACATGATGAAGATTTTGTTGGTTCAGAGGTCTTCAGAGGCACGTTGAAAACATTTGCACCCACCTTCTAGCATTTCAATGTCAGGGCTTCTCCTCTCTGTTTATCCACAAAGGTGCTGTCAGCCACCAGGTCAGAAAGCCTTGCTCTTCAGCTCAAGCCGTAGGTGCTTATATTTTCAAAAGGAAATAGCTCTGTTTCAGTTCAAGGTAGCTGACTTATTTTATTTGTTAATAAAGTGTTTCAGAGGATCAAGATGACTTAAGTGAGTTTAAAACACGAGGAGCAAGTTTGACAAAGAGCAGGTGGAAGATGCCCGAGGGAAAATGAAGTGCCAGGGCCACAACTGAAAAAGAATGCAATTGCCTAGGCTAACTGACTGGATTTAAGTGCCTTTCCTTCAGCTTACCCCCTCCTTTCTCTCATGCTTCAAGTCTGTGTAGGAAAGCCTTCCTTATAAAATTTGATTACTTGAAGTTACTTAAGACTGGAGAGCAGTTTTGGGGGGTTTTCATCTCTAATAGCCAAATATGAATAATTCCCTGCTCTAGTAAGTACTTGCCCTTTCCCGTCTCATGACTGGGAGACCGTAGACAATAACTCTCTGGTGTAAGTCACCAGAGGTTCTTGTAAGGGCTGTGTATTCTCTCATCCAAGGGGCAGATGGCACTGGAATGCATTCGGAGCAGGTGGTTTCCTAGAGCAGAGAGATGCTCGCTGACTGTGGTGCACAAGCAGCTGAGCTGGGAACACCATTCGTTTCCTAGTTTGCTTAGGGCAGCAAATTCCTTGAACTAGTTCACCTACAGTTAAAAGAAGCAGGGGGAACATTTAGTTTCTGTATGCAGTTCTCAGCACAGCAACTTAATTTCAAAAAATCTAAAGAAGCAAAGAGGAAACCACAAAGAGAAAAGCAGATTACTTGTGCACCAGCTGTGTAGATGGAGTAATTTGACTTTTTCTCCTCTTTCAAAAAACCCCCCACAAAACAAACCAAAACAACAAAACCCCTTCCAGCCCTCCCACCAACTTAAAAATGATGCTGTACTAGTCTGCGGCTGTGTGAATTATTGTTCAAAGTGATGTGTATCTTGAAAGGGAACATGGAATACTATGGAGAACTGCTACAGCTATCATGGAGCGGTTTTGTTTGTATCATAGAGTTTGACAATATACTTTTCCTGCTGACAGGAAGGAATCCCTGGGCATATTTTTATACCTAGGATTTTCTCTAGGGACAAGATTTTGGTCTGTAACATTGCTCATCCAGGAGCTGGCATCAAAAGCTGTATGATATGGCCCAATCTCAGTGTCTCTTCTCTTGCCAGAGCACTGAACTCACTGAACACTGTGAGAAGATGTACTGGGTTTGCGTGGCAAGGTTTTGATAGTATATGTCAGGGGCTACAGGGCTGGCTGCTGGGGGAAGGTGTTATAAGCTTCCCCTGCGTTCGATGGATCCAATGCCAGCTGGCTCCAAGATGGATCTGCTACTGGCCAAGGCTGAGCCCATCAGAGATGGTGGTAGCACCTCTGGGATAAGGTAGTTAAGAAGAAGGGAAAAGTTGCTGTGCAGCAGCAGTTGCAGCCGGTGAGGGGAGTGGGGAGATGTGAGAGGAACAACTCTGTAGGCATGAGGAGGGTCCGTGCTCAGGGAGGGGCAGGAGGTGCTCCAGCTATCGGGGCAGAGATTCCCCTGCAGCCCCAGGTGAAGACCACGGTGAGGCAGCTGTCCCCCCACAGCCCGTGGAGGTCCATGGTGGAGCTGGCATGGACCTGCAGCCCCTGGAGAGCCCCACACTGGAGCAGCTGGCTGTGTCCACAGGAGGCTGTGGCCCCGAGGGAAGCCTGTGCTGGAGCAGGCTCCTGGCAGGGCCTGTGGGCCCACGGAGAGGAGTCCGTGCTGAAGCAGGGTGTGCTGGCAGGACTTGTGACCCCACAGGGAACCCCTCTGTTTCTGAAGGACTGCACTCTGTGGAAGGGACCCACGCTGGAGCAGTTCATGACCTGCAGCCTGTGGGGAGGATTCACACTGGAGAAATTTGTAGAGGACTGTCTCAAGTGAGAGAAACCCCACGCTGGAGCAGGGGAAGAGTGTGAGGAGTCCTCCCCATGAGGAGGAAGGAGCAGCAGAGGGGATGTGTGATGCACTGACTGCAACCCCCATTCCTGTTTCTTTGTGCTGCTGGGAGGAAGGGTGTGGAGGAGTGTGTGTGTGTGTAGAGAAATTGTGAGTAAAATTAAATCTGAGAAGGAGGAGGTGGAGGAGAAGGTGTTTTTAAGATTGTTGTACTTTTCATTATCCCACTCTAATGTGATTTGCAATAAATTAAGTTAATTATTTGACAAATTGAGTCTGTCTTGCCTGTGACAGTAATGGTTGAGTGATCTCTCCTTTCTTTATCTTGACCCTTCTGTTATATTTTCTCTCCTCTGTCCAGCTGAAGAAGGGTAGTGATACAGCAGCTTTGGCTGGATGCCAGATGACCACCAAGGTCGACCCACCACAAAAAGTGACATTTTTTCCATATTATTCTTGTGAAAGTTTGATGGAGAAATGCAGTGGATATGCTGTACGACAGTCATTTCCCTCTCAGACTACTGTTTAGCTTATTTTTTTGTATTTATGCCAACCTCACTGAAGAAAGAAACTAATTCGGCTTTTTTCTGGACTTGGAAGTTGTTTTCAATCCTGTAATGAAGTTCAAAATCACATGGAAAAAGAGCAGAGAGACACCAACTTTATTAGTGCTTAAAAGAAACTAAAGCATGGGAGGTTATCAAAGGAAGGAAGACTTCTCTTTCTGTGTGATGAACTTGAAGCAGGTGTGACTGTGTTTTGGAACATGGCACTTCATTTTATTTTAGATCGCTGCTGCCACCATGTGGAATAGTTTCCTCTAACTCTTCACGAGGTCTTAACCTTGCACTTGCCTTCAATCACCTGCTGGTTCATGGAACAGCAATGGGCTAGATTTTTAAATTGTCCTAAGAATAAAAAAAAGCTGTTGACTGCACCTCAGAGTCGTTGGCTTACGGTGATGTCATTGATGCCTAATGTGCTGCTTGTCTAAGCATCTAAGCAGTCACATGGTACAAAGAGGGTTGGGGAAAATGCTTAACTCTGTGCATGACAGAATTTGGAGCAAAAGGAAAAGAATTGGGTTCATCAGAGATGACACATGAGCCTTAAGGAGAAGCAGCAGCAATTTGCTGAGTTTAACTTGAGGAACTTGCACATATAAAATAATGTACTTGGGTTAATGTAGCTGTTTCAGTTGCTTGTAGTTTTTCATTTGCTTCTCTTTGACTAGTTACTGTAGGTGACTTTTATCCTTTGCATCCTCCTTTTGCTTTGTAAAGAGCCCTGTGTCAATAAGGTGGCTGCTTTATCAGGTCAACAGCTGCTAAAAGCTTCCTTGCCTAAGGTGTGTTATAATGGAGGGCAGCATCTGCACAGAGGAGTGTGATGTGGGACTTAGGAGGAAGGATTTGTTTATCCTTAAGACTGCTTGGTTGGTTAGCTGACTGATTATGAGTGTGAGGGGGTTCCTTCAGTAGGCAGTGACGTTCTTGCTGTCTCACACAGCCTGTGCCACTGTGTTCCCAGGAAGGTGATTCACAGACTTGTGGATCAAAGTGGGTATCATCAATGCCATCAATATACTATAGCTGGCAGCATTGAAATTGAATTTCTGTTTTCATAAAACACATTTTAGCTGGCAACCTGACAATGTTGTTTCCTTTTTGTGAAAGTAGTCTGCAACAATGTCTAAATACACGTTTCCAGGCAGGAGCTTCTCAATAACAGTTTTGGAAAAAGCTCATTTTCTCTTGACTTTGAAATTGGACGTGCCAGTGATACTGAGCAGTTTAGCCATCTGAAACAGTCATTTATCAGCCTGCTCACGAGGGTGTGTGACCTGAGTGTTTCCTTTATGAGGAGTCTTGGCTTCACAAGACTGTGAAATAATAGTGAGGTGGAGAAGATCTAGGTCTTTTTGTGTGGCTTTTTTTTCCCCCCCTCTGGTGCTCCCTAATGTCAGTTGCTTGACAAATGATAGTCATCACATGTACCATTCAAATGTATTCCTGAAATGCATTTCTGCACTTGTGTTGTCCACTGAACTTGTTGGATGCTGGCTTCAACAAAAGCATGGAGAAGGCCTTTAATTTCCTCAGCTGACAAAATTGTAATGTGCTGCTTTGAAACTGCTGGCTTGCAACATGTTCTGCCTGCGAGTCCCTTTCTTTCCTTATGCTCTTAGTACAAATTTTGTTCTGGAGAAAGGTGCTCAAGACTAAAATCCTCTCTAGGCAAAGAACAGATCCAAATGATCCAAATAATTTGATAATACTTCAGACCATCTCTGGAAAGAAGTAGAAGTAGAATGTAATTCCATTTCCAGTTCTGATTCTGGACTTTATCTTTCGGGCATGGAGATAGTGCTCTTTTGTCTGTGGATGCCCGTGCATCAGGATCTAACAAGGCAGTGCAGTGAAACCACTCTTTGTGGATGTATCTAGCTGACAAATAAGTTTGCTGTTCCTGAGGGTAGCTATAATGTTTTGAAAAACCATTTTTTCTTTTCTCATGGTGTGTAAGATTAAACATGGCATGAAAAGTCAGGAACATTTCGTTTTAGAGATGTCAGAATGCTTTTATCTTGGAACACTTTAGCATCATGTAAGATTATATATGCCAATATTTTAATAAAATGTAATATAAAATTAAAAGTCAGAATGAAATACAGCCTAACAGACAAACCTAAGAAGTTCAATTAAATATTCCATCATAGAAATCAATATTTCAGAAGGTTTTGTTGTTGACAAAATTGTATTTGTCATCTGAAAAGCCATTTTCCTGTCTAGTTGAAATCTTCTTTTAACAGGGCCTGGTTGTGAATTGCTGAATTTTGTGTTCAAGAATATGGATGCATTTCAAGGAAAGCACTGAAAAGCCACTTAGATGATGATGAATCTTTGTCAGTAATGTAGTGAATTTGGTATACTGATGTAGAAAAGAATTGCTTTGTGTCCAGCATCAAATTTCTGTCTTAAATATTCTTTGGGTCATGTTGTATTTATCACTAGGACGGATAAGTATAATCTTGTTCAGGTTATAATTTGAGTACAATTGTTTCACATTTGATAGATTTGCTTAGGCAGTGGTCAAACCACAACAGTGGAAGAAGCAGGGGTCTCCCTGCTTGCAAGATAAGTAACAAGAAGTCACAGAATTGACTGAGGCCTGTCAGTTACTGTCTTCGGGCAAGCTTGTCTCTGGATTGAAGTCTCCTTTCTACTTTGTTCCTTGTGCACAACCGTAAGGGTTTCTTTATGCTGCTTGCTATTAAAAAAGCCCTACTAATGGGAATTTAAGATTCTTTTCATCTTGATTTAAAAAACATAAATTTTTTAATGTAGTGAATTAACTAAGTTTTTCTGAAATATGAGTAACTTAAATTTCAGATGCGTCAGAATTCAAATTACTTCGTAAACCATAAGCAGAACAGAATTTAATAAAGGACAGTTGCAGTTGCATCAATTACTAACAGTAAGTTTTAGATGGCGAACAGTTTTTTCTGGCTCCTACAATTAATATTACAAATTCCTTCCATTTATTTGAGAGCGGGTCCTACTTTATTCAGCTTGGAAACAATCAGTTAAATGTCGTTGAGAATTTAGAAGACCAGATGTGGAAAACAGGCAAGGAATCTTTTGCATTACTTATTCCCCACTCCCCACTTTTTTCACATTTGTGAAATTCTTGCCAGTTTTTAAGGGTCCCAGAGGAGCCATGTCAATGTTTAAAACTCCAAGAACATGTAAAAGGTGTGTGAAGAAGGATATAATATAAAAATAGTCCCAGGTTCTGCTAGTGGTTTCTCATAGTGTTTTCTGATGAATTAGTCAGGAATTTGGCACCTTGGAAAACACAAAAGTTGTCAAATCAAAAGTTACTTTTCCATCTAGAGTGGATCGTGAGTTCCTGAGCTTCTCCGGAATCAACGTGTGTCATGTTTGGAGCCCTGTCTAGGTCACTGTTTTTTGCTTAAGGGATAATATTTCGAAGTCAGTACAGAGGACTTGCACATCCAGCTTCCAATTCCTTCTGTTATTTTGGAAATCCTCTGCCAATGTTCTTTGAAATTTTCATTTGTTTTCTCTGCTCGTTCTCTTCACTGTAACATGGTGTGCTTTCTTCCTACAGTCTTTGCTCAGGCCTGGTTTCCACTGAAGTCAAGTAGACCATTCAGTAGGTGACTGGTTTGATTCTCTGTGTGAAGGGGTTTTTTTTAATAACTTGCAAAAATAATGCTAGTGACACTTGCCAAAACTTTTTTGCTTACCTGCACGTGAGCTGATGGATGTTATTCTAGATCACAGAAACCAATGTCAATGTTCCAGTCATTATGGTGTAGCTGATTATTTTGATACTTTTCAGTTCACTGGATAGTGTAAGACATCTTTCTTTCAACTAGTTTTTGGTTGATTTGGTTGGAACTCCCAGTGATGACATGGCTTTTAACCAAAAGTAATGTTTTTTCTGGGTCTCAGTTCTGAATCATATCCATTTAGATGACTAGTTTAATTAGAATCTTCCAATGCAAACAGTAGATTTGGGTTTAATTCAAAAAGTCATGTCCTGAAGTTGAATTTATTATAGGACCAGCATTCTGTACAAAGTCAACTCCAAGAATAAAAATATTTATGCTTGGCAAGAATACCAAAGTTTGTTTGTGTTACCTTGTCCTGTAGAGTTAGGTCAGGAGCCATCTATTTTACAGCTTTGCACCAGCATGTATTGTTTAGTGAAAGAAAACATCAGCCTCCCAGGAACATTGAGAAATACTGGCTTCTTGCCTTGATAAAGTGAATGACGACCCACTAGTAATGAATATCTTACTAAACTATCTTGTATAATGACACATAATTGTGTCTGCACATCTTAAATACTGCCATAGATAGAGACCTACATTAGTGTCTGTGAAAGAACAGCAGGTTGTATTGTTACATCCTGTAGCAGTCCCTGTTGCAGTGGAATTCGTAGTCTGGTTGGATGTCAGGTTGTCTGGCATTATTTGTCCAGGCAATCTGTGCTCAGCACTTGATTGCTGTATCTCATTTCCAGATATTTTGGATAAGAAACAACAATGTTTGGCTGTTGAGAAATATTTACACTCATAAACTAGAAAGCTACCTCTTCCTTTTTTATTTGAAGTTTCTCATTGAAGTTTCTGTCTCTGGTTCCGTGTCATTCCCATTGCCACAAATTACACTGTATGCTCCATCGCTCAACTGTTCATGT
The DNA here is from genome assembly GCA_013398855.1 of Mohoua ochrocephala. Classification (NCBI taxonomy): domain Eukaryota; kingdom Metazoa; phylum Chordata; class Aves; order Passeriformes; family Acanthizidae; genus Mohoua; species Mohoua ochrocephala. The sequence goes on along the minus strand of VZTA01008429.1, from coordinate 299,930 downwards.
TTATATCATGCCAGTAAAGACCCGTTTGACTGAAGGTCTTTTTGATATTTGAAAGTATTTCATTCCCTCATCAATGTTAGCTGTAATATCACACTACTGAGAAGCTATAAGATGGATCTAATCAGAGCTATAAGACAAGGCCCTCTGTCTCTTCTTATAAATAAATTGCCTAACTGAAGAGGATTATAAAGTCATGGGGCTAGCAGGAAAGTTTTAAAGTAACTTTTGATTCATGAAAATTTTTTCTCACTGCTGATAAAGCCCATGTTATACAAGCTATCTACTTTCATACTAGTTTTCCATGCTCTCATCTTTTTGTTCTCATTTATCATATTGACAGGAGTAACGAGTTATTTTTTTGAGATGTTAAACCTGAATGGCTAAATAAGTTAAAAAGAAAATAAATTTGAAGAAATAGCCTTGTCTCTGACACTACTTCTTAATCCTTTAAGAGCTTTCCTCTACAGGAACCCAGGGAATTCTACATGTTTTAAGATAGAGTAGAACTGTGTCAAACTAAGCAATCACTTTCAGATTTTTATACCCTGCAGCTCATCATCTGATTCATACCTTTTTATCTTGTAACAGAAGTTATAAGTCAAGTTACATTCATAATGTACTGCCCTCAACAGCATTATTGCTGGAAGACCTTTTATTTAAAATTAAGGGAGGCTCCCCCTCCCCCCTCCCTAAGATTTTCTTCTCCTTCAAGGAGAAGTTCCTTGTTTGTTATAAATTGTACTGCTCAGGAAAATTTTGTCTCAGGACAGTTCATGTACCACAGAAATAAATGAATATAGGTACAGAAATATCGCTTCATCTGGATTCATGTAGGAATATACAATTTGCTAGCAGCAAAAAATATCCTCCTCTCTCATCTGAAAACTCAGTAAAACATTCTTCTTTACTCAATTTCGGTGTCATCAAAATACACCAAAAGCTCTCAGGAAAGTTAGCATGGTTTTCTACTCCAACTGGCAAGTAAAGCAATTGTTTCTCAGTAGCATTCACTGAAGTATTTTGGAATACAAGCTGATGGGGTGGAGGGGAGGTGGTAGCTAGGCTGGGTTCCTCATGTGCCTGTGCTGAATAGTGTAGTATGTTCCTGCTGTGGATCTTTTTCACCTGTGTAAGCCCAGAGGGAGCAATGGCAATGTACTGGAGTTTTACCTTAGAGACCTGGCTTGCTCAGTGGGACCTTAATTTGTAATTATTAGTAATTAGGAGGGGTTAGGGGCTTGGAGGAGCAAACTCAGCTTGGGATGAGTTTTCGGAGTTGGTGGCTAGGAGAAAAAATATTTTTCCTCTCTTTATAAATGCATTATATTTGATCTGAAGTTACTGAAAGACATGAACTATGGAACCCCACATCAATGTTTTTACAGGAACTCTGCAGAGGAGACCGACATGGCAGATCATGAAAGGAAGCAATGTTGCTCATATCCTGCACAGGGCTTGAAAAATACATCCATAGTTCTAAGGGCTGCTCCGTGGTTTCCTGAAGACAAATATTTTTCAGTTCAAGTAGATTTATGCCTGAACAGCCAATATACCGAAGGGTGGATTCTAAGCTAAGCTTCACCTACTGCAAATCCAGGAGTCTCTGGATTTTTCCCTGTCTATGAGATGGCTATTATAATTTTATCTGACTATTAAATCATACATTTATGTTGTTGTGGCCCTTTTGAAGGGGAATTTAATGACTGCTTTCTTTTACACTCCTTAGTTTTGGGTATTAAGTTGATTAGGATAATCATAACTTGCAGTCTTAAATTGCCTGACAGTTTAATTTCTTTCTCTGACTTGTCATCCTCTAAGAGTGGGGGTTTGGGTGGGGATTTAGGTGTGTTTTAAAAAGAATTTTTGTTGCTGCACAGGATATAGTTACTATTCCCTAGTCTCATGTGAAGCATTCTACTCCCTTTCATTTCCTTCTTCCGGTTCTATCGCTTGGAACTCTTCTCCTGCATGTATATGCTTTATTGTTTGTCTTTTTGCTGGCTACGTGTGACGAATTCTTATTAAATCTGGGTATTTTTGACTATTCTAGTAAGAGGTCTCTTATTTAGTGTTATTTTTATATCTGTCTGTAATCTTTAACAAAAATTGGTTTTGGAAATTTAGTGGAATTAACTTGTTTTGCTACATGCTTTGTGTTTGTCTATATGAAGCCTGCAGTGGTTTCACTATTTTTCGTGCTAAAACATGTGAAGCTGACATGTTTATATCACTCATTTTCCTTTTATGGTTTTTGTTTCTCTAGGTAGAGTAGAAGGTGTGGAGAGCTGGGCAAATAGAAAAGTAAAAATTGTAATTGTGGTCATGGAATACATATCCTTTTCATAAGTGAAACTCAATTAAATTGGCTTCTTCTAGTGCTGGAAGTAAGACCCTGCTTTGAACCACTGATGGCAGAGCTCAGCATTATCTTCTGGAGAAATTTTGCTTTTGCAACAGACAGTAACAGAGTATAAATGAGAATGGCTGGCTGATGTCATTGGCAGCTATTTTCATATATGGATATTGTATTTATCTATAGCAGTTCAGTATGTTTTTAATAGTTACCTTGACTCTCTTTTCTAATTCTGTATAATGTATCAAAATTGCTTTGTTAAATAGCCTAATGACCAGCTATTAATTCAATTGTGCAATTCTACATAAAAATAGTTCTCCTTTTATACCAAACCAAAACCAGCCAGGTTGTATCACAATTTTATTCTGCACCCTGAACCCTCTTATATCTCTGACTTCTACACTGAATCCTTTGCACACCTCCCAGGAAGCTGCCGTCATATTTCAGACACGGCGAGTGTCACTGTGAAGTCACTGTGAAGGAATTCCAAATTCTGAATTTCTTGAACTGATGAATGCAATCAGTCATCATGTCTGGCTCTGATGTCAGGAAATTTAGCTTGGTGTGGTGTGTATATTTAGCCATTTCGCTTTTCATCCAGTTCTTTCTTGGGGAAAAAAGAAAGTCAAGTGACTTTCCTGAAATCGTTCATTTAGAGTCCTGTCAATTTGAAAGCATGTTTCTACACATTCCTCTTTGCTATAATAACTTCTAGGAGTGGCGTTTCTAGCAGGTTACAAATAAGGATGACAGCAATTCTGAATGTGGCATAATCTGAATATTCAAAACTTCAGATTAATTTTTTATATTATTCTTATTTAAATAGTGACAGAACAGTTCTGGTGTAGCTCATATGGAACATTTGGAGAACTGTCCGAAACCTGACAACCCACTCATTTCCAGACCAATGTTCAAAACACCCTCAATCCATTATTATTCTAGAGCACAACGTTAAATCTAGAACTAGGGATTCTCACTGTTTAGTCAAGAATCTCAATAAACTCTTGGAAGTATGCTCTCTTATTTTTGACTTTTGTTTTTTCAACACCACTTGTTTCAGTATGTTGTACAATTTCCCTTGTCACTTATAAGGAATGTTTTTTGGATTCCTGAAACTTACTGGATGGTAGAATTTTTGTTTGCTCACCTGCAGTCTTAATTTATTACTGGTGTTATTTGATACTCAATTTAGTGCTCAAGGTTCAGCAGGCTCCATCCTGCTAATCTCTTACTCCCAGTTTATTTGTGAACTCTTTTGTTTAATTTGTTTTTCATGAAAAATTGAGGTTTGTTTTCAGTTAACATTTAAAATGAAATTTTTTAGCCATTTACATTAACAGTCATCTTCAAGTGTCTCGTCCATCTACTTTATCATATTGTTTTAAAACAGACTCTTGATCATCTTCAGGGTCAGTTTCAATAGCTTAATTTAGATTTTTTTTTTTCTCTGGTTCACCTGTGACACTCCCTTTTAGTCTGAAGGTAGTTTCCTTCCACTCTGACTTAAAACTTTTTTTCTTTATCAGCCTTTTGTGGTTCTCTAGTATGAATCTTTTGGATTATTTTTAACTTGCATTAGTTTCCTTTCACTCAAAATCATTGAAGGAAATAATTTTGAGTGAATTTAGCTGTTAGCATCCAGACTGGAGTTCAGATTAGTTTCTATGCTGTTTCATGCTGCTGCTACAGCTTTTCTGAAAGCCTCATTTCTGTGGCTGGAGTTGCTGGAATTCCTCACACGGCTCAGGTGTTCAGTGAAGACAGGATGGCAGTTCAGTTTGTGACCCTGAAAACATAAGGTTTGTTGTGCCTTTAATGTTCTCCACCTGCCTGATGTTAATCCCACACAATTGGACAGCTCCTGGCCTGTTTCTTCAGTGAACTCGGAAGTCAATTGCATGCTAATGTAAAAAACAAAAAAACCCTCACCCCCAGAACCAAAGAAGAAAACCAAACAAAAAATGGTGATCCTCAAACTCGTCATCACTGCAGAGCAGAATGTGGTAGGGTTTTGCAGCAAGTCTGCTATGTGCTTCTCTAGTTGCACCAAATCATCTGTCTTTGGAGTCCATATCAGCATGCTGTGAGTCCTGTCATGGAGGATTAGGAAAAAACCCTTCCAGGAGGGATTACATGCATTCCTGAGCCACTGCACAGAGAAGTTAATTAGAGTTGGGGGGAGGAAGGCAGGAATGAGACAAAGACTGTATTAGCCATCTAATTTGGAAGAAAACTGTTGTATCGAATCATGATTATTGCAATCATTGCACCCTTGATGAACCTTCAGTAAGAGATGAGTATTCATCAGACTGCATAAATTAGAGAGAAGAAAAAAATTTGCATGAGGTCATCTAATCTGTCCCCCGAGGCCAGTCCCCTGTAGTACAGCTTCTAATGCTTGTCCAATCTGTTTCTAAACACCTCACATGATGAGGCTTACTTCTTCGTGGGTAGCTCGCAGGGGAATAATGTAGGAGTGACTGGGCAAAAAATAAAGCACTGTAGCATTCTTATGACGGTGGCTTTGAGTGCCTGTGTTGAGTGTTTGAACTTGCCTAGTATAGACCAGAACAGACTGAGGATAGTGCTGTATATCCTGCTGTGGTATGGAGTCTTCTCTGAGCCCAGCCTCCTCCTTGCTGTGTGAGACATCAAGAGTTACACCTGCCATGGCCTTCCAGCAGCCAGTCAGTGCTCACTCTGAAAGCTTCTCGCTGATGCTAGGGCTAAATGGTCTCGCCTTGTTACTCTGTCTTTAACTGAAGTATGTGATTCTTCTGCCTTCCTGATGTTTATACCCATCAGATGCTTGTAGATCCTAATAGTGTTTGTGTGTGTGTGTGTGTGTATGTGTCCCCTTAATCTTCAGTAAACCAAGTTACTTTTTTTTGAGTCTTAATATTTCCTTATAAATCAATCCCTCTAGTCTCTTAATCATTTCTGTAGCTCATACTTGATGTCCTTCCAATTTATCAGTATTGTTCCATTAATGAGGAACTGGGGTGCAGGTGAGCTGTATTTATATCAGAGACAAAAAATTATCTCAGGGGTGACCATCATCCAGACAGAGTGGGAAACAGTGAAAATTAATCGTAATGACTAACTTTATGTGGATTCATCTCACTGTATTTGTAATCTATACATGCAGATCTTTGGCATTTCCTTATTGTTTATTTGCTGCTTAAACATTTGCTTTAATAATCTTTATATGGCTTCTGGATCAGAAATGCAAAAGGAGTTAATGACTAGAGGAGAATACAGTTTAACTATAAGTACTGAAAGAACTTCTGCAGCGAATTACATGGGAAATTTTCTCTGACTGTTTCTGCCTGTAGCGTTCAATGGCATAGATATTGCTAATTAATAAATGCAAAATCTAGGAGTAAATTAAGTCCCATTGTGAATATCCTAGAGAAATTATATCCACGTAGTCAAAGCTTTTCAGTCTTTTATCCAAATACATACTTGACTCATCCTTCTTCTAAAAATGACAGTGTTGTCAATGAATGTCCCACTGCTTGACACAGGCAGCAAAGTAAAACACTGTATTTGTTTCCGGGATGAAGAATTGAAGTGCAGGTATGCTGAGAGACTTTATCAGATCCAAGGCTACCGAGCGTGCCTAAACTGAGAATTGAACCCAGTTCCCTTGATTCTCCGAGGCGTTGTATCATGGAATGCTATCTCTCAGTTATCAGTTTGCTGTTGTTAGTGAGAAGTAGTAGATTTCAAAAGATGTTCGAGGTTCTCAAAGCATTGAAAATTTGATTTCAGCATAGTACAAAGAAAATCTTGCCCTTGTTTCATTAAGTCTAAAGGTCAAATATTCCTCATATTCTTGAAACACAGATAAATTTTTCACTTGTAGGAGTGTTTTCATAGCTGTAACTTTTGCTCTTAGCTTTACTGTTAAAGTTAAGACAGTCTTCACATTTTAGTCTGCTTGACAAAGTAGGCTTAGCTGTCTGGGAAGACAGAAACTTTGCCCTCATCCTTTCTACCTCTTTATATTCTAAATAATTTAAAGTCATTCTTTTGAATGCTTTGTTGCCGTTTAGGAAATATGCATGTTGTGGTTGGAGTGCTGAGTCAGTATGTTGTGTCATGTGAAAACAATGACATTTTTTTCTGTGGTTCTAGTAGGGATAGCACCAAGGTAATGCTGCACAGAAATGGTGGGTTGCTGATCTACAGCAGCTGAGTTGAAACATCTTCCTTCTATTGTTACTGGAGCCAAAAGAGAGAGGCTCTGAAATGTGCAAGACATTTACATAGTTTTTTGTTAGATGTGGCATAAATGGCTAAATAATGATGTGTCCAGGGGACTTGTTCTGTTTCTAGCATAACATTTTAATTTAAAGCACTTTAACCTTTTGATTAACGTTCTTTTGCAAGCTCTTCCAGCCAAACCACAGATGCACCTGAGCAGAAGACTAGAAATCAGAGCTGTCATTTTGCCCACATGATTGTCTGTTCTTTGCAACTGGGAATATTTTATCAATGGAAGCTCTGGGCAAACAATGCTATTACAGAGACTGGTGTAATTCTTGGCAGCTTTCTGGAGGCTGTTGTGCATCAAGATTAAGAAGTGGTGGGAGTGGAGAATGGCAGTCAAGGTGTCTTGAGAATCTAAAGAAATAGTGATTAGCCTCGCAAAGGCTCAAAGGGCAATGGATTAGTCACAAGTTTTCTTTTAAATCATCAAGTTTCCTGCCTCATGCAACCAAATATTTTTTTTGTAAATGATGTACTTATACTACTCCATCTCTTTACACCATGAGCTAGTCAGAGTAAGGTCCCGTGCTGCATTTTTGGCTTCTTTTGCTTGTGCCATCTGTTATTTTGGTGTATCGTTGAAAGGTTGGTGTTGCTGTTGCACATGTGAGAGTAAAACAGAGAGACAGGGCATGCTGTGTCAATATGAAATGCCAAAACATGGGCTGCATTTTAAATTAATTTTCAGTAGGTTGAAGCTAATGTTTTCTACAAGGTTTCTGGGTTTAAACAGAGTGCCAAAATGACACTTAATGGTTGACTTTTTGGGCACAGATGACTTCTGAGAACCATTCAGCTATTGGAACGCTCACTTTTGTTCATTTTCCTTCCATCCTCATGTCAATCCAGCATTTCTCATGGAGCTGAGCTCTCCTATCTTATGTTCTTGTTCAGTGCCTTTAGGTGGTTATTTCTAGCTCAGCCTTTGTCTTGTTGGGTTTTTTGTTTTTCCACCCCCACTCCCAGCTTCCCTCTCTAGTCATGGGATTTTGAGGTTTTCCTCAAGGTTTTCCTCAGTTCTACAGGCTGAATTTGAATGCCCAGAACATCAGCACTTTGGGACATCCAGGCTTAGAAAGTGTATTTTCATGTAGTATGTGTAGTTGGCCTTTCTGCATAATTCATGTGAGATGGGTTTCTTTCACTTCTTTTTTTCTGACTGTTTTCTGTTATCCCAGCAGGTCTGGGTTCTGTGTTCACTACTATTCCCTTTCTTTTTCACTGATGTGCAAAACCCGACTTCTGGCCTGCTTTGCTTTCATGCTTATCTGCTGTTTGCTCTTCTTTCTACCAAAAGAATTAATGGTGGCACATCAAATGATTGAGACTATGGATGTTCGAAACACACACATCTTTGTTACTATTATATAAAAGTGAGTACTTGTGTAGGAGGCATTACATAGAGATAGGCATATGGTGAGAATGGGCTGCTTTTTGATGCAGCAGGATACCTGTCCAGAATATGCAAAGTAATTTCCAGATTCCTGACTGTCTGGGGAATGCTGAAATTGAATCCATATTGTTAATAGACTTAAGGCTAAAGTGTGTCTTCATACCCTAAAGGATGCTGAAGAAATATAATGTGTTGCCTGTCTGTGATCCTCTGAGGCTATCAGAGCAGAGAACTGATTTATTAAATGTATAATATTTTTAAGAGAAGCTGAGCAATGTCTTGAAGAGAGAGACTTCTATTTTTTTCCCCATTTCCCCTCCCCTGCCCCCAACATATACATGTTAAATGTTCAGCTTGCATTCATGGCTGGACCCTGTATTGGATATCATAGTGCAAATAGTCATCCTTATGATACATACATACTGAATTATTTACAGAAACACAAAGTAGCTGAGGTTGGAAAGGATGTCCCTGCTCAGACCTTGGTCAACTACAGCAGGCTGCTCAGGATCATGTCCAGTCAGGTTAAGCAGAACTCCAAGGATGAAGAGTTCAAAACCTCTTTACTCAGCCTTTTGCAAAGTTTAATCAACCTTACAGTGAAAAGGTGATTTTTTTTTTCAAGTGGCTAAATGGAACATACAATATTTCAGTTTGTGCCAGCTGTCTTGTCCTTTCAATGAATGCTACAGAAGCTGGATCTGTCATCTTTACTTGCTTCTATTGTCTATTTATATACATGGATAAGATCCCCTGTGAGCCTCCTCTTCTCTAGGCTGAACAGTCCCACCCAGATCTCTCAGCTTTTCCTTGGATAACAAGTGCTCTGGTCCTGTGATCATCTATGTGGCCATTTGCTGGGTTTGGTCTAGTCTGCTGGCGTCAGTTCCTTCCCTCCCTTATCCCTATTGGGGAGCTCCACAGTGAGCACAGCACTCCAGATGTGTTGAACTTGATGTGATTCTCATTGACCAATTTCTTCAGCATGTCAAGGTACCTCTGAACGGCAGCATTGTGGTCCCATGTGTCGACCCGTCCTGCCAGTTTATCATCTGCAAACTTTCTGAGGATGCACTCTGTCCTGTCATCCCGGTCATTGATGGAGGTGTCAGACAGTACTGGTGCGAGTGCTGACCTCTGAGGTGACAGCGTCAGTGAGTGGCCTCCATCGGGATTCCATGCACTGGTCATAACTGTGTGAGCCAGGCAGCTCAGCCAGGTTTCAATCTACATCACTGCCCTTTTGTCTAGCCCCTCTCCAGTTTGTCTGTAAGGATATGGTGTCAGAAACCTTGCAAAAGTCAAGAAACAAAATCCACTGCTCTTCCTGCCTCTACCAAGCTAGTCATCTTGTAGAAGGCTTTCAGGTTGGTTAAACATAATTTCATTATCTTGTTCTCTTATCAACTTGTTATAATATCCTACTTTTTATATCTTATTTTGATATCCTACTATGATCATATGCATTACTTTGAAGACTCTTACATAAAAAAATAATCTTGATATCACCAGGAATGGTCTTACAACTGAAAGACTGCCTCGACTTCCAAACTCAAAAGGTTTTTTTCCCTTTTGATGTTAACAGATGTCAGGTTATCATCTGTATATAAATATAGTAATTCCTATGGATATAGCAAGGCTTAAACACTTAGTGTTTAGCTGAACAGAATGCAAGACAACTGGAAAGTATTTTCTCCCTTTCTGGCAGTTTTTAGGATGTGTTACTTTTCTGTTAAAATAAAGGGACTGCGAGAAACAATGGTGTATGTTTAATATCCATTTTGAGTTGTAGATACTGTCTGTTCGTGTCTCTGTTATTGCTAATCAGAGCTGCATGGTTAATTTCCCCATAAGTCACAATGAATATTTACACTGGAATGTGTCATTGTCCTAAATGAATTTAAGGCTGCTGTCTCTTGCCAACAGGACATGTTTCAAGAGACATCTGTTTATCCTCAGAGTCTGGACAGTAGGAAAAAAAGAGGCAAGGGAACCATTCTGCACTTTCTTGTGGATGCTGTATATAAGTTAGAGGGGTTTTTTTTCCCAATGTTCTCCCAGTCACTATCACTGGTGCAACTTCAGTAGTGGCAGAGGTGTAAGGATACTGGCACAGGTTACAGCCGCTGTCTCCCAAGGGCTTTCTTCACTTCAGGGCTGGGTATCTGCTGTTTAAATCTACTGGCCTGGCTTTCAGTGCTGCTAATATTTGACTCTAAATAATGTTGCACAGCTGTGAAACAGTTTTCAAAACTGTCAGTGCGTTGCGTAGACAAAGTCATGCTGTGTCAAGCAGAGCTGGACGATTGTGCAATAGGTTGACATTTTAAGTTCCTTTGCAAATTTTTAAATAAATTCATTTCTGTTATATTGAGGCCCCTTCTATGATAGCTCTGTGCATGCTTTGTTTTTCTTGAAACAGAAGTAGTAGTGTATTGGAAGCGTTTTAAATTTGACAACATTCTTTTTTTGTGTCTCTCCAATTGCTTGTGTTTGTCTCGTTAGGATTGAAGAGTAAACTGAATGGGCGGGGAGAGCCGGCTTGGTCTGAGTATTCGACACTTGTGGTGCGCAACTTGCAGTGATGATACTGCACATAATTTTGAGCCGTTAGCATTTATGGAAGTAATATTCTGTTCAATGTGCTCATTACACTTTATGAATAGGGAAATGTTTTAATGTATTAATTTTAAGCCAGTTTTTCTAGCTCTGGTTTTACCTCTTAGCTGGTGAGGCCGCATTTAGGATGTGAGCATGAGAGTTAATTCTCCTTGGTCTGTTCAATACACAATGCCTCCCATGAAGCAGCATAAGTGTAGCAGAGATGAGAACCACAGTGCTACAGGCTGTACTACAGCTCAGGAAATATGTCCACCTGAATTTCCCCTGACATTTTGGTCACGTACGGTGCTCTCGTCTAACACATCCTAGCTGTTGTGGACTAAGATGATGTTACATGGAATGGGCGCTGTGTTCAAACATTGTCAAGGGTGCGTTCTCACTACACATGGCTTTTGTAGTCAAAAAAGTGCATCTTGGGACCCATTCTGATGAGAGGAATTTGATAATGGAAGATTATAATGAGAAAATGCAGCTACCTTGCAGTGAAATTGTTAAAGCATGTTTTTAAATACCGAGGGATGGTAGACAGCTAGGACAGATCAATCCATTATGGAGGTCTAGGAGGAGATTCTTGCTCCAGTTATAATTATATTTGATGACCTCAGTGGAGGTAAGTTTGTACCCTGTGTTGTCATTGAGTGTGGATGTGCTCATGTGCGTAAATATGACGGAATACACTTGTAGGAAAAACGTGTTAGATAAACTAACCAGAGAAGGAAGAGCCCTGCTGTCATCACGATTTAAAAGAAAAGTGATGTATAGAAAATGATTAATGCCTGTTCAGGAAGCTTTTTGTACCCTTTCCTATGCTTGGAATATGTTTCCTAAATGGAGCTACTTTCTCTTTTGACCTGCAAAGCCTATCTCAAAGTATTAGGCGTTTCTTACTTGCTCTCTCACTCCTTCTTCTTTTCCTTCATCTACATCCACATGAACATATTATTTATCCTTTTGAAGGATTCATGAAAAGAATGCATCCATACCCATTTGTTCTGCCTTGAAGAAAAAAGCAATGAATGCATAAATGATGTTACTTTACATCGAGGAACTGTGAAGAATTGAAAAACATCTTATCAAGTGAGTGCACTGGAATTTGATTGGAAAAAAATAATATCTGTAAACTAAAAATGGAATTAGCCAAAGGTGTAAAGTCTTAATTCAACCTGAGCTTAGATGTTTAGGGTTCACCTGGGGAGGTAGTTTTTCCTTGTGTGCTGACAGGACTGAGACCTCAAATGGAGCAAAATGAGTGTGCCCAGGACAAACAGGATGGCAATGATTTTAGCCATCTACTGGAAGATTTCGAGCCAGTAGGCTTTGATGATCACATTGCTGTTTTAAATAAGGCAGTGTTAGAGTGATTCTATATAAAGAGACTCTTCTTATAGAACATGAAAAGTGATTTATGAACAATGTAAAAAGAGGATTTTTTGTGCCTTTTTTCCAATGTGTCACGTGAGAGAAAGTGTAGAAGTAGGCTTTTGGGGGGTTTTACATAATTTAAAAAAAAAAGAGATCTTTGGGCAGGTGGAGAAAGAGGGACCTGACTCTTGGATTTTCATTTAATAGGAAAGTCTTTATTTCCAGAATGTAATTTCAGTAGAATTAGGGGATAAAGCCTAGCCACAAATAGGAAAGGATTTTTTTTGTAAAAAAAGAGCGTCAAATTATCTTTGTATATCCGTCTAACTCTGAGACTGAACACATGCTTTGGATAACTGGTGTCCAGTAAGCATTCATCCTCCTCGAGTGTTTAACTAGTGTGTGAGACTGTAGTGTGCTTTTTCGGCTCCTTAAAAGGGCCGCTAGGAAGACTGGTGAAGCATTCACCGGGAGAATAGGTGTTTAATGGGAAAAGTAAGAAAGTCCTTTAATCTCTGAAACTCTTAGGGCTTCACTCTATAGGACTAAAGGATGCAAAACATGGCAGCATGACAACAGTCTTTTTGCAACTCACCTTTGGAGGGGGAATAAAAGGGAGAACTCAATGTAGACAAGGAATGGGAAGCCGGTTTCAAAGCCTAGTGATTTATCCCGAAGAGCGGACTGTCATTTTAAGCAGCCTTGAGCCAAGCTTGTTTTGGGGACCTGCTATTTTGTCTTAATTCCAGTATTTTAATTCTTTTTTCATAAGCAGTATCTAGGATATGAACTTTGAACATGTTTTGCCTGATTACTGTAGGACAGGTGTACAGATAGGGTTGAATAAATGCCGTGAAAATGTTGTAGTCACAAAACGGCTATAGATGTCCTAATTCCAGACACTCAGCATTATATATTAGACAGCAGCTCTGCTCAAACAGTAAAAGAACACGTCACTATATATCCCCGTCAGATTAAAAAACTAATTTGAAAAGATTAATGTATTCCATTCCTGTTAGCCTGAATCAGATACCGCTGTGCCTACAGCAGCACTGCCTCCTGATTATTGAATTTTTATGGCCTTGTAATTAATTGCAGATTCCCTGTTTTGTTCTATTTCTTTTTCTCTGACATTTTAATTTCAACAAAAAGCAGCGGTCTCCATGCAGCCTCTCTCAGGAGATCCTAATGGCCTATAAAACAAAATGACTTATAGATATGGCACCCACTTCAGTTGGCTAGCGATTGTTCGAAACCTTGCTGATCACGCGGAATTTAATTTTTTCCCTTCCTCTATTGTACTTATTTCTTGTCTATTAAATTGCAGCTCCAGTGTCCTGACTAACAAATGGATGGTAACAAAGTGCCACCCTTCTGTAATACATTACTGTTGCCACATGCAAATTTTTTTCTTAAAAAATTGCAGTTCATTTTATCTAATTATAAATGAATAAATGACTCTTGCACATGAATAGAATATTCAGTCCTTGACTCTGCATGTAAGAATTTTATGTTCTGGTAAATCATTTAGATTTATTATAGATTTAAAGAATCAAATGCATTTTAGATTCATTTTGCATTTTCTCTGTTTCCTCCTTCTCCCCAAAACACTGGAATGTGCAAAAATGATTTATTTCTGTGCTGTAGAAAGGCATGTTAGCATGACTCGCCATCTCCCAGTGAAACTCCTGGAGTTACTGAAGGCTAGTAGGAGTGAATTATTGTTATTTATGTTACAGTAGTGCCTTGAGATCAGAACTCCATTTTTCTGGGCACTGTACCAACACATAATAAAAGATCATTTTTGCCCAAAAGAGTTTATAATCAAATGAAAGCATCGTCAAAGGGAGGGCTGCAGGTGGGTTGTATCTTGGAAGGAAGGAAAGAGCGGTAAGGATTGGCAGTGCCAGTGCATTGGGGGATGTCAGGCAAGGCTGTCGTGGTGCTGGGTATGCTCTAGCCCAGCAAAGGGCTGACTGTGTGGGGAGCAGAGACGACGAGATGACAAAAACCTGGGATTGCCCTAATGCATCGTGCAGAGGTGTCATAGACTGGTGTAAGTGTCATTTCTGCTCTCTGCTCTGTCTGCACCTTCCCTGGGTGAAGCTGGCTCAGTGGATCTTCATGTTACACCCGTTGGGCTGAGCTGTCGTTTCATTAGCACATTCCTTCACTGTGCTCCCAGGAGTTCCTGGGCAATGTCCCCTCTCAGCGGTGAAGTACTTGTCAGAGCGGTGGGGTGTGAGGTGGCTGCTGGAGTAGCAGAGCTGTCTGAGAGCTGCTGATGAAGAGCTTGCATGAGCTGATTTCAAAGCAGCCAGCTCAAATGTTTGTAATCTGACCGCAGCAGCACTAAGCTTGGCATTGGATGTGAAACTTGCTTGCGAAACAGAGTGAATCAGCCTCCACGCTGCTAAAACAAGGCTGTTCTTCGATTAGCTTAAGTCTAGTTTTCCGCAGACATACCTGTCTCATAACAATGTCTGAAGATTGTGAAGGTGTGGTGACCACAGCAAGTGCTCAGCTGTGCATACCCTCTTCCAGAGAAAGGGCTCCTGTCTCCATGCTAAGCTTGTAGCCTTCTCCCCAGGCTTGGAAATTAGATGTAAAGGCATGTGTGGGTGAGTGAAGTAGAGTGACAAGAAGTTACTGATCCAATTCAGCATGTATTATCGTTTAAGTACAAACTTATCTAAATGGCAGCACTTAGGGGGATAGTCAATACTGACTGTAAATTCCTACTGTTCCCACACTAGAAATCCCTATAATAATAAAAATACGGTTTTGCTGGATTGGAGTCTTGCTTGCTGCTGCTTTCAGCTCCCTAACCAAAATGCAGGCAGTAATCTTTTCATAGCTATTGCAAAATTATAGAGAGAATTCCTGACAGGGATGGCAATCGTGTATTTCTAAGAGGAGCAATATCTATTTTCCATCATCTCTTCTCTTTCATGGGTACGTATAATTCAAACAGACAAAAAAATCCCTACCAACACACTCTTCCCAAATTTAAGAAAGAATAGTTTAGACAAAACAGCCCTTGTAAATGTTAGTGTGACCTTTGTTCCTCTGCGGTGCTGCCTTTTCGTGAGATATCAGTGCAAAAGCTATTCTGCATGTTCATCGTGCTAAAAAAGGACTTCCTCTTCCTTCCGTCTCTGTTTCTAATCAAACCTATCTGGACTGGCATCCTTTACCTGGAGTGTGCCATCCAGTTTGTTTGGGCATCTGAATGGTGGCAGGAGCCTCGGCCGTCCCATTCTGCAGATTCCT
This sequence comes from Mohoua ochrocephala, assembly GCA_013398855.1. NCBI lineage: Eukaryota > Metazoa > Chordata > Aves > Passeriformes > Acanthizidae > Mohoua > Mohoua ochrocephala. The sequence goes on along the minus strand of VZTA01008429.1, from coordinate 284,652 downwards.
GATTGGGTTGTCATGACAATGTGCAATGGTCTTGACATATACTAGAAAGATACGTTCAAGAGATCACCTGACATCTTAAATTTTATTATTTAACTTAGGTTAATATCTAGTGTAAAGAAGTGCTTTCTTGTTCAGGGTGGGGGAAAAAGCTATTTCCATGGTACGTGGCTTGAATGGGTTCTAGCTAAGAAACTCTGGATAATGCATTTGTACCAGTGAAAATCTCTGTCTGCTGACAGTTCCTTTCCCTCTTTCAGCCTGGAAAGGACCTCATTCATGAATGGGCATTTTTTTTTTTTTTAAGCTGACATATTTAAGAGTTAAAATCTGCTCTGGTGATATCTAATTTGGATGCATTTAAATTTTTTTTTCCTAATTTACTAGTGCAAACAAAACCTCTAAAATACTATTTGTGAACATATAGATGTTCTTCTACTGTGTTGAAAAAAAATAGTTGGCTTACCCAGACCTGGATATCAAACTCAATTCAGTAGTTTAAATGAGGTATCCCTGTATTTATGTACTGCCTTCCAAACAGAAGTATAGAAATAGTGTGATTACATTTGCTTCTGGCTGTTTATATTTTAAGAAATGCTTTATCTTCTGTTGTCATTTCATCAAGCTTTAGTTCAGCTGTTTGGTACTAGGAATGTGCGTAGAGAAAAAAGAGATACAGGAATAGACTGGTGGATTGGGAGCTCCCTGACTGTGGCTACATGTGATGCTGCCATAAGGATTTAAGCAGGTATGTGCTGCAAAACTGAGCACATGAAAAATGTTTCTGGATCTATAAAGCTTTCGTTCCCCAGTGCACTTAAACATCACTTATTTATTTGTGCAGTTTGCAGCAGAAGTTTAACGCCCTGTGCTGTTTTTAACCAGACCATACCAGAACTGGTATCTAAAGAATTGCATCACATGGAAGAAAGTATAACCAGCAACTATGTTTGTGACTGGAGAAACAGGAAACCTAGATTCTAGCTTCGATTCCTTCAAAATTGTCTCTGTTGAAAAAGGGGTTTTCCAGACTATCTAAGGAAATTTTGAGTGTTTTGATTTATCCTTCTCTGCTTCTTTGCTTTGCGAAGAAGTTTGGTATGTCTGCATGGTGGAAAAATCAAGAAGAATCCTGGTTGGGAAGAACTGCGGAGTTCTTTGATTTGGTTCTTCTTTCACCAGGGTGATTTTCTCCTTTTCTAATTTGTAAGGAGAAAAGTGCTCTAACCCCTGTCATTTTCACATGGGATTTGGTGCATTTTCAGTTTCAAATAGTTAAGCACATCTCTTATGAAAGTAAGAAATCCCAGTGCTCTTTCTGCATTAAAGGTACTATTAAGTTCAGGTGTGACAAAGCAAAGGTTAAAAAAATGTAAGAGGAGAGAGCAGTTAGGGGAGAATGAGCATAACTATTGACTCAATTGCTGATATCTAAACTGAAATATCTCCTTTTAAGCTCAGTGGATTTGGATTAGGTTTTCTGACAACGTGTGTGTTCTGGTGGTTTTGTCACAGAGTCTGAACTCTCCTACAAGAAAACAGTAACCCCACATGAGTCATTAGAACTATGGGTTTTCCCAGGACATGAAACAGAAACCGTAGTGGGTGATGCATTGAAAGACTAGGTTGTATAAAAAGAAAGAGGCATTATGTAGTTATGAGGAGGACAGAGGGATCTGACCTTCTAACACTGGATTTATTTTTCTAAAGAAATTTCAAGTTGATGTTACAAAGACTGGGAAAATATTTTCACAATATTTTCTTCCAAATGCTGTAACTGGAGGATGTTAATTCTAATCAGTTGACATAAGAAGAGTGAATTTGTAACTGCTGGTAATAAATAAGTATATTATGTAGGTTCTTTTTGTGCAGGAGTTAATTATGCATAGCGAAGATGAGCTATGGTGTTAGGAAAGGTATTTCAATTTACACATGCTGGAGTCTAGAGATAGCTAAAACTTGAGCAAGTGTTTCTTAGAGCAGATTATGCTGTAACTTCCATCTGTGCAAAACTAGAACAATAACTTCCAGCTCCTGGCTGTTATCTTGGCGTAAGTGAAAGAAATATTTGGCCCCCCTTGCAAGAGTTGTTCTTTGTTTTCAGCTCACTTGACCTGCCTTTGCATCAGGTTTTCTACGTATGTAGAGTTAAAACTGGGTTTAGTTTATAGTAGGGATTAATGAATTTTAAAAAGGCTGAATTTACCTAATTTGAACATGTTACCATAACACTTTATATAAAGCCTTTCATCTGACTGATTTTATTTCTCTGTAAATTGTGGATGGTATTATTTTTCCTAGTGTAAAGGGTATGCAAGTAAATTTAAAAAGATAAATGAGTCTTTGCTCTCCAATATAATTTCTCTACAATCCTATCTCTTATTTATACATTCAGAAAATAGACAAAATGGTGATGTTTTGGCTTGCAGAGCCTTCAGAGTGTATAAATAACATGTATTATTGCATATAAATTATATTGGAGTGCAGATGCTCATTCATCTTTTGAAATTTATCTACATAGTTTAGCGTTCCCATCCGCAAACGCTCGAAACCAATCTGGCACCTGCAGGAAGTGATACATTTCTGTGCCCAAAAAATGGCATTAAGGGAAACGTCACTCAAGGACTTGACTGTAACATACACTCTGTTTGCTGCCACACCCACAAATTTGAATTTCTCTGACCAAAGGGACTGAAGTTTTTGTCCTCTGACTGTGATATAGCCATATTCCAGGTTGTCAGGTCCAGAGCTGTTGACTTCTGTGAACATCTTTGCAGCTAAAGCCACATCAATTAGGGCCTGTACAGCCAGTTAGGAACAAGTGTGCTTTCTTGGTACCATTTGCTTCTCCTTTTTCTAGTTCTCAGTCAATAATTTTATTATTTGCATCACCAGTTCCTACAGACTGACTGAAGTCCTTAGTCAAGGTTTACTTCGGAAGCCGCATGAGGTTAAAAATTACCTGTGCATCTGAAATAAAACATGTTAATGTTCCTCTTTTAGAAATAGAGCAAAGAAGACCAAAACACTGCAAGGTAGGTAGAGAGCGTGAATAGGGATAGAGGGTGTTGGAAAGTGTCTTTTGCAAGAGATTAGAGAAATGGGAAAGCTGAATCTGGAAATAAGATTTTGTGAGAGTAAGAAGTTGAGGCTTGAGGGAGGAACCAGACACAACTGCAGGGGCATTTCGGCAGACTACTTTGTTACTTGGGTAGAGCCAGGCTGATATGCCTTTTCCTTAACTCTCTGCCCCAGCTACCCACCTTTCATCCATCAAAATGCCTTTAAGCAAAATATGCAAAAATCCTTCATACTCCCTGGTGGGACAGAACTTCTAGTTTTAGCATTTTTCAACCCGTAGATTATATTGCTTCTCAATTTCTTTTATTTTCACCATCACGCTCCAATGATACCCTTTATCCACACACACGACCTGCTTCCTGCCCAAGGCAGAGTGAAGAAATTGCTCAGGAAACACATCTCCCTGAGTAAACCCTGTGGACTATGTATGTACTGTCTTGTTTTTAAATACTATAAATGCAGATGTAAGAGTGTTTTATCGATTCTTAATCCCTCCCCAGTACACTGCTCTATTAATAACAAATGCAACAATATGTTATAAATACTCAGAACACCAATGTGTTAGCATAAAACCAGCAATAAATTCCCATCCCTCGCATAAAGTGAAAATCCCTAATAGTGTGCTCTGCAATTTGCTCACACTAGGAGCAATCAAGAACCATACATAATGTAAAGGTGCTGCTGCGAGTAGCCAAAACATGCAACATAATTTCATTTTGTGTTCAGAAGAGCTGGTCTTTGAAAAGGTCCCTAAAGAAATTCTGCTTGGCTGGGAGTAACCTAAAAGAACCTGCTACAGTTTACCACTGCACCTTGGATGCAACGGTGTGTTTCAGAGTAAGAACCAATAGTTATGACTATGTTAATAGGTTTATACTTTCTCCATGTTACATTTAGATGGAATTTATCCTCTAGCCACATAAAGAAATTTCTGTTAAACAAAAGCAGACAGATGGCATTGCACCAAACACTAAAGTTTCTCATTTTAAATAAGGATGACATGGTTAAATTTAATAACATAATTTCTGTAAGTGGCTGATCTTGGACGGTTGAAAGTGGGAACAATGAAATTCATTGTAATGTAATGACACAAGGACAAACAGGTTTGGGCGTTTGGCATTCCTATGTCTGTTTATCTGGTGCATAACATCATTTGTTTCCCAGTTGAAAATGCTCAGCTATCTACACATCCCTGTGTTTGGCCGAGACCTTCTGTATGCTTGGGTGTTATACTACTCTCACTTATGACCCCACTGGAGCAGTTCAGTTTCTGTGTGTACAATGAATTAATCCAGAGTGGGAGCAGTGTAAGAACTGAATCAGCCAAATGCAACTCCTACACTTTGTAGTGCCTTGGACATCTCACTGTTTTTCTCAGTATCTGATTCTCTGGGATGCCCATTGGTGGTCTGGTTGGTGTGCAGTGACTGCATCCTCTTACTGTGGTCCCCCTCATTTTTCTGAAATAACTCTTTCTGAGGTACCATGCTTTCCAGAGATGTGTGCTAACTTTAATGGGGTCACTGTGTCACAGAATGGGCCAGATTGGAAGGAACCGCAGTGGGTGAATCTGGTCCCACCTCCTTGCTTAAGCAGGGCCATCCCAGAGCACATGGCGCAAGATTGCATCCAGACAGTTCTTGAATATCTCTGGCGAGGGAGACTCCACACCCTCTCTGGGCAATCTGTTCCAGTGTGCGGAAGAAATTCTTCCTCATGTTCAGGTGGAACTTCCTGTGCATCAGTTTCTGCCTATTGCTTCTTGTCCTATTGCTTGGCATCACTGAAAAGAGCCTGGATCCATCCTCTTGACACCCTCCATTCAGCTATTCATATGCATTAATAAGGTCCCCTCTCAACTGGTCAATTGGTTGACGGCAATACACTCTTTCTGGTTTTGTTTGTATGTAGCAGGATGCTGGCAATATGCTCAAGAGATGGCTGTTACAGAAGAACAGTATTGTTACATGTAAGTTCTTTAAATTTGGATGTATTGTTTATTTTCTCTGGAATATGTAGTATGGGGATGATGATAGTTTTAGAGTTTGATGGCCTGATATCTGGTGCGTTTCGTTTTTGTTACTCTGAGTTTATCACTCTCTGTGGTGCACATGTGCATTCTCCGTCCAGACGCAATGTCATCGTGACGGAACTTTGGAGCCTTTGCTGTTCTTTAGAAATAGATTAAACCCCTTTTTCATTCTTTGGGTTAATTTCCTTTTTACAGGAAGCACAAAGCTGTTGTTTATTAGAGGTTGTGTAAATAAATGGTAACATTACACTTCCAAACCCAGGCCTACTGTTGTTGTGTTGCCATGGTACCTGAAAACACTCAAGAGATGCCCAGCCTAATTCTGCCGTTACTGGTCATGGTGCTGGCACTGATGGAGCAGTTTTAATATGAAACTGGAAACAGACCCTTTTCTGCGGTCCTCTGAGCAGTATTCGGATAGAAGGAGAAGGGAAGCAATTTGCTGCATTTTGTGAGTTTACTGAACAAGTGGAACAGATAGACTTGAGAGCTGTGGTTGAACCAAATGAGTCAAGGAAGGGCTTTATTACTACTTTGCAGGCAATAGCACTCTATGTCCTTAAAGTTACATGAGTGGAAAACTCATTCCCATGGGGTAGAAATGTTCTCTAAACTATAGTGTGTACCTGAATTGCTGTTGTATAAAAATGCCGCAATAGGGTTACCGGAGGTAAAGATCCCTTGTGTCGGGAATGAAACCCAAGAGGAAATATATAAATACAAATAATTCCAGTTGTAAGCATACTATTTAAATGGAAATCCAGGTTTAGTTCTATTTTGTGTCTGGCCACCGTTATTACTATGATAGTTTCTGCAGCTCAAACAGTATAATTTTAATACAACATGCATTAGTTGTTAGTGGAAGACTCTTAAAGCACTATACAATTTTCTTTTCTTTTTGAATAAGTATTTTAATGTAGAAGTAGATTGATTCATAATTCTGTTAAGCCAATTTCTTTGGGACAAGTGTTACTGAAAGCAGCCTTTGACTCAAACTGTTTCTGATGATATGTGAATGAGAAAGTCCTCATCTCAAACAGAAACTATTACATGGTAATTTTTACAAGATACTGTAGCAAAGGTGCAGATATAACCAGGCAGTATTGTAGAAGCATTTCTGGACATACTTGATGTATACCAGCAATGTTTGGTACTGTACCAGGCTGAGATGTTTGTGGATATCTTTGTTTTGAGAGCCAATGCCCCTCTTCTCATAAGCCAGCATCCCTACCTAATCTAACTTTTCAGAAAAGACTCATAAATCTGAGTCCTTAGAAGCCAGCTGGGGATACTATAAAGCATAATCTTTTATTGCAGGAGGGCTAAGACTGTTGAAACTAGTCTGTTTCACTGTTAACTTTCTAGAAATTGCTTGCCTTTAGACCAATAAAATGTGTGAAAATGGATCTCTAGTCAAAAGGCACCTGTTAGAAAAGAAAAGGTGAATCTGAAATTTTGCAAAACTCATGAGTAACATAATAGCTTCTCTTGGGTGATTGTTTCTTTGGTTTTTTTTTTATAACGTGTTATCTACTACGTAATGATAGCTAAGGTTGTGTCTCATATTCCTGCTTCCAAATATCGGTCATTTGTGGATTTGACAGTGGTTGGAAAAAGGGAATCCAGGTGTGAAAGGACTCAAGGCAGTGATTCACATTTGTGAAATATTGGCTGCTAACTGTGACTAATTTCAGAATATGTGAATGCGACTGCAAGTTTTTGCAGTAGAGGTAAAAATGTTTTAGGTAGTAGCTGAAAATGCAGTTTATCTTCCTTTTGCATTCCCAGAGCTTCCTGGATTTTAGGTTGGGTTTTTTTGGCTTGGTTGGGGTTTTTTGGTTGGTTTTGGTTTTGGGTTTTTTGGGGGGGAGGGTGGCACTAGTAGTGGTGGTTTTTTGTTTTCATTTGTTTGTTTGTGGATTTTGGGGGTTTTTGTTAGTTTTGTTTGTGGAGCGTGTGGTTGTTTTGACTTAAACTTCTGTGTGATTGTCTAACTTGTTGCATTATGCTGACATTGTATTGCTCTCCTGGGAAGGCTGGGATGCAAATTTTCCGTTGACCTACTTGAGTGCAGTTCAGAATAGCAATCTCATATACAGAGGTCCATCACATACAATCCCAGCAGGAAAAAAGAGCATCATATGCCACCATGTACAGTAGTGGTGTGATCATCTTTATGCTCCAGCTGGTCCAACTGGTGTTGGCGGCTCTGTCCTCTAATCGAGTGGAGATGGAACTTGCCCCGTGTATCTATTTATTCTTCACCCCGACTGGTGTGTAGGAGATAAGCTGCCTTTTCAGTACTGGAAGGTCTTGCTTAGCAAGATTTCATTGAAAATTTCGTGTAATTATTACTGAAAGGTGAGAGAAAGTTGGATCACTTGGATATTGTCAGAGGCAGGAAGCATCTGGATCTCCATGTCCCACTCATGGGACTGCACCACGCTGCTAAAATTAGTGAGTTTGTCTCCTCCTTTCTCGCTTTATTTCCTGGGTCAGGTGTAAGTTTCCGTCATCTGTCTCTGGCAACTTGCCTTTCATACTTCATGATAGTTAGAGGAAATATTTCTTTTACCTCCTGATATTTCAAACAATGGAGGAGAAAGCAGCTCTCTGTCATGCTGACTAGAGTCTGTCACTTCTCAGTTTATCATGTACCTTTGTTCAGTCCAGTGGTCTCTGATTCTGTATCTGGGCAGATGCAGCATTCATTTTACACTTCCAAATGAGGTGAGATAGTCTTTGTGTGTTGCAGTTTAGTCAAGGGATCGGTAGCAAGTGGCCCAGATTATCAGTCTTTAATGTGTTCTTCTCAACCTGTTAGTGTGTGTTGGTGATAGTTGCTGATGGCTTTGACAAGCTGGCATCCATGGCTATTCAGCCTGATTTTAGGCATCATGGAAAAGCAAGACAAGATGTGTATTTATCTTACTCTCTCTATTTCAAATATCACTGCAAAGCATGCACTGCTATAACATTTAGACTATCAGATAAACTACTTGTTGCAATTTTTAGGCCCTTTGGGTGTGTAAAAGAAATAGCAAGAAAAGAAATTGAAGCCCAGCAATAATATGTGACAATAGTTACGATGACTTCACAATATAAATACTTTCTTCTTTTAAGGACCCATAAATTGCTTCAAGATGATAACTGTATAGTCTCTTAACTGTCTTTTGCACAGTTCAGATTGAATGCCAAGAGAAAAAAAAGCAGCACAGGGTTAAAGCTGAAATACTCTTTTTAAAAAATTATCCTTCCCAAATTTGCCTGAGTCCATGTTCTATTAATTTAACTATCCTAAAATGTTTTGTGATATGCGCCATGCTTCTAAACTGTGTAAAGGGAGATGCTCCCCCAGGCTTTCATGGAAATTATGTTTATAGTACATGCTCCTGTTTTCTTCTCATTCCCTTAAGCAGAAAGGTCCTCACTGGTACATTTTCATTGGCAAAAATGTATACATTATTTAAGTCATTACAGGTCGACTGCTCATTTGTTACAATAAACTATATCATCCTCGCTAGGAGGCCAAAGAGAGCCTGTAGCCATGAATATACATCTTCCTGGGTAACTCAATTCAAAGCAGCAGCATGCCACAGTAAAGTATTACTTAATTTATACTGCTAATGTTTAACATTGATTCTGTGTGGGAAAATAAAGCCCAACACATTTGGAGAACCTACATCATTAAGGTTTAATAATTTAGACCTAGTTAATGTGATAATGAATTTACTGACAACTAAAGTGCAGTTTCAGTACTTACATTTCTAGAAATACTGACTATGAAACTAGGCTTTCTAGGCAGAAAATGTATATTATGGGATTGTTTCTGTAATTTACCCGTCCTCAGCCTCTTAAACCAAAGCAAAAAATTTATCCTTAGGAATATTTACTAACTAGTGGAAGGCAATGCTTCTTTCATTCTATGCATCTAGTAAACTATGCACTACTGATAGGGTTTAATAAGGGATTTGTGTGTTTTAAAAACTTCTTAATTGATGGAAGCTACTTAATGTTTTTAAAATGTAGCAAAAAGAAAGCTGTTATTGTGGTCCTAAGTACAACACTTTGGTGCTGTGAGCTCCAGACCTGCATACAGGGAAAAGCAAACTCTGTCTATTGCACGTTTGCATCCCCCCACTGCCCTGTCACAGCCGGGGCTGCTGCCACTACTATTAGGTTGGCCTGCATCACCACTGAAACTATTTGACAGAATGATATGTAGGTCATTTCCAAAGCTCTGGTAGGGGGAGGGCGTATTTATTTTTTAAATCTGACATAGCGTAGTCCCCCTACCTCTCCCTCTGACCTTCCTATGTCACTGTGCAGACTGCAGCCATCTTCTACTGCCCCTGTGGGTGTCTTATATCAATCAAGCTTCCTTTCAAATGGCTGAAATAATGGGTGTCCTCCATGCGTCCGAATGTGTCAAGGCTTCTGCGGTATAACTTGAAGCAGGAGTCAGGGGCACTAAGCACCTTGTGGGAGGTACTTACTCAGCAGCTTGCTGGATTTGGCCTTGTTGCAGGATGTTTCTGAATATCCTTTGCGTAGTCACCTTGGTTTTCTTGTACAACGCTGCTATAGGGAAGGCAAAGGGAAGCTGGGTGTTCTGCTAGTGGGGTTTTCCCAAACCCATTTTATCTCCATTTTGCTAGAAGTGACAGCAGTGAGTTTGTTTGGTTGGTGTTTGTATTGGGGGACTGTGTGTTATTGCTCTTTCAAGCTTCAGTAAGTCTTGGATCTGTGATAGTCCATCATGTATCTGAAGTTTATAGCTCAAAAGCCATTATTATGTATTACCATGAACAGATGGGTATTGCCTGACAGCGTGTTGGATCAGATTAGAGAGAGCATGAACCCTTACATTGGGTTTCACAGGGACACCTGTAGTTTTGGGTTCTGGTCAGAGAATTCAGTGTCCATCCTCAAAGAATTTCCAGGGGCTCAAAGTAGTGTTATGTTTTCTGGTGTGTTGAAGGTGTGAAATCAGGTTAGTGAGCTATTTAAGTGTTCCAGTTTTGTCCAGGAGAGGGCAGTTCACATTTGTCCTCGACAGACAATTATTCTGTTCCTTAAGAATGTTATTATTATTAGCAGTATGACTGATCTGGATTAGAAAAAGTGCACATAATTTCCTTACACAGTTTTGTATTTCTTCAGACATATTCCTGATTTCAGATTAGGAACAGAAGGCAGCACAGGCACGGACAATTGTTTTCCTGGTGGTTCTTTCAATTTGCACCCTGGACAAGTGATTTTGTCTCTTGGCATACATTTCATCACCATTTTCTTTCTACTCTTTGTGTAATTTGCTGTATTAAGGTTTTTATCTCTTGGCTAGAAGGCTGTCCCATAATGTATTCAATGTGATAGAGTCTGATTCTTGATTCTTACAGCAATACAAATAATAAGAATAAAATTTGAAAGGAGAACCTTTTTCTTGCAAAACAGCCTTTTCACCAGAGTCTTTTAAGTTGTGGAGTGAGAGTCCAAACAGATGTACAGACCGTTTAAATAGGTGTGATCATAGAATCATTAAGGTTGGAAAAGATCTCTAAGATCGAGTTCAACCGTTACCCTAACACTGTGCAGTCCATCACTAAACAGTGTTCCTGAGTGCCACATTTACACATTTTTTGAATACCTCCAGGGCTGGTTATTCAACCACTTCCATGGGCAACCTGTTCAAATGCTTAAGCACCCTCTTAGTGCAGAAATTTTTCCTAATATCCAATCTAAACTGCCCCTGGTGCAACTTGAAGCCATGTCCTCTTGACCTGTCACTTGCTACCTGTGAGAACAGACCAACCCCATTCTCGCTACAACCTCCTTTCAGGCAGTTTTAGAGAACAATAAGCTCTCCCCTGAGCTGCTTCCTCTCCAGGTTAAACACCCCCAGTGCCCTCAGCTGCTTCTCATAAGTCTTGTGCTCCACACCCTCCCCTACCTTTGTTATTCTTCTCTGGACACGCTCCAGCATCTCAGTGTCTTTTAGTGAGTGGCCCAGAACTGGACACAGGATTCAAGATGTGGCCTCAGCAGTGCCAAGTACAGGAGGAAAATCACTGCCCTGGTCCTGCTGGCCACGCTATTTTTGGTACAGGCCAGGATGCCATTGGCCTTATTGGCCACCTGGGCACATACTGGCTCAAGTTCAGCTGCTCTTGACCAGCACTCCCAGGTCCATTTCCACTGAGACACTTCCCAGCCACTCTGCCCCCAGCCTGTAGCGCTGTCAGGGGGTTGTTGCGACCCAAGGGCAGGACACAGCACTTGGCCTTGTTTAACCTCATACAATTGGCCTTGGCCCATCTATTCAGCTTGTCCAGATCCCCCTGCTCTTCTGCAGATCAACACTCCTGCCCAGCTTTGTGTCATCTGCAGACTACCTGAGGGTGCACTCGATCCCCTCATCCGGGTCATCAATAAAGATGTTAAGCAGGACTGACCTCAAAACTGAGTTCTGGGGGTCACCGCTGGTGACTGGCCACCAGCTGGATGTAACACCATTCACCATCCTGCTCTGGGCCCGCCCATCCAGGCAAATCTTACCCAGTAAACAGTGCAGCTGTCCAAGCCGTGGGCTACCAGCTTCTCCAGGAGAAAGCTGTGGAAGACAGTGTCAAAGGCTTTACTTAAGTCCTCAGCCTTTCTCTCATCCTCCAAGTGGGTCACCCTATCATAGGAGGAGATCAGGTTGGTCAGGCAGCACCTGCCTTTCATAGACCCAAGCTGACTGGGCTTGCTGGCCTGATGTCCTGCATGTGCTGTGTGATGGCACTAACGATCATCTGCTCTATGACCTTCCCCTCACACTAAGGTCAGGCTGACAGACCTGGATCCTCCTTCAAATTCTTCTTACAGATGGGCAGTGCATTTGCTAAATTCCAGTCAACTACGACATTCCCAGTTAACCAGAACTGCTGAAAAATGATTGAAAGTGCCTGAAGAAATCCTTTTTGTGGCTTGCCTGTTTTGTTTTTTTTTCCCTAAAATATTACCTATAACTGTATTTGAGGGACAGTATCTGTCCTTTGCCTGTTAGAATGAAATGCCATGATGGGAAGCAGGTTTTCAATGCTGCTAGATGCCCATCAATGAATTCAGTATATCTGAAGTTATTTTGTGAACACTCATACATCATCAGATAGTACAGTCGTTTCCATTTAAGTGCGGTGGATCAGTGCTGTCTTAGTAGACTGTACAAAGGCTGATTTTCTAACCAAATCTGATGTGCTTGTCTTTGCTGTCCAGGCTGTGCAAAGTGTCATTGTGCAGTGTTGTCCTGATCATGCAGGTTTCTTCTCAAATGTTATGCCGTCTGCAACCTCTTTCCACTCTGTAAAAGCTCTTTCCTTCTGATTTGTTGAAAGCTCCTTTAGGAGTTTTTATTTCTGGCTGAATCTAAAGTTTTGTAGAGCTTTTATTTCTTCCTTTTGTCTCTTCCAGTTTCTCTTCCTTTTGTAATGCTGCTCCTTAAGTTTAGTATATGCCTGGTATCAACATAATGTGAGAGGCCCTTGTGGCTTGAACTGCTTGCTGTGTGCCATAGCACTCATTTGTCTGCTAGGAGCTAGTGATGCAAGTAAGCCTTTTCTTTTTAGGCTACCTTGCAAAATAATCACATAATTTCTAATTTCCATACCCAGATTTTATTAAGACCAGTTAAATATTTCCTTTATCTCTCTTTCATTTCCAAACACCAACTTGGCAAATTTGAGTGTCAGTTGTCTATAAGAAGCCTTTTTCTTTTCACAAATCCAAAGCAAAAAATTACTTTGGAGCTGTCTAAAAGCTGTGATGAATAAGTGTTGCTGAATTGCCTTGGAGTGGTTAAAAAGATTACTCCTTACCCCAAGTCTGTTAGGCCTTATTACTCAGTGGAGATTGCCATGTGTCCGGCCCTCAGCTGCAGTCACTCATGGTCTGGTTGTTACTGTGTAATAGTGGATGATGAATATTGTTGGAAAAGAATAACAAAATGTTTGCTTTTCCTATTTGGATGCTTACTCTCTATCAGATGGTCCTGCTTATTTGATACTTATAACGCTGACTTATATAGCTTGCTTTTGAAGTTGAACACCAAATTTATGTCTCTTCTTTTATCCCTGTATATTGGAATCTACACCTTTGAAAGAAGGCAGGTCACCTTTGGAAGTAGACTAGTGAAAGAATGGGGTTGTCAGATTCCTTGGTGGCTCTCCAAGATTGCTCCAGATGTTGCTGATGTGTGGCTAAATGAATTTTACCTTTTTTCCTGAATTTGCTTCCTGATGCTGCTGACAGCTGTTTTGTGACTAGTTAAAAAGTGAGCCTGAGACATCTTGCTAGAGCAGATCAAGTATCATTACCGTGTACAGTATTTCAAAAGGAGAAAAATTATACATTTATTTCAGCTAATTTTATATATGAGATGGATGTGCTTTTCATAATGTTACACAATGTAACCATAATAACACAGCCAAGATGGTAAATTCATTTTAATTCCACAGAATTCATAATTGGTGACATCACCAGTGGGAGCAATTGATCTCTGCTTTCCATTTGTTCTTGACTGTTTCCACTTCAGTGAATTAAAAGAATGGGGCTGTTGGGATCCCACCCTCTGCATGTTCATACAGCATATTATGCAAGAGCAATAGCCTTCAGAAAATTGCTCGTAATAGACAATGCATGCATTAAATAAAAAGGGCAATAGTCCCCAGCCTGGCTCAATATTTTAATCCTTTTCAGGTTTTTATTATACCTGATGTCTTTTTGTTCTGTGGGAGAGCTAAGGAACAGGTGTAATTCAGTGTAGTTAAATTGCATTATTTGAAATTAATGAGTTCTGTGTTTATTCTTGTAAATTAATACAGTTTCTAATAAATCAAGAGAATATGCACTTCTCTGTGTTGGCCTGCATATTACCTCAGTGGGAATAATTAACATCTTGTGACAGAGAAGTCATATGTCAAATCTGAGAACTTATTGCCAGCCTAGTGAAAATGATGTTGCTAGTGACCTATATCGTGACCTTATTGATGCAGTTAAGTTCACTCATTCAAGCTGTTCAAGTCTTGTCACTTCACAGTCCTCCCTGTTCTGCAGGAAAGGAAAAATATTCATGTATCTAAAATAAAAATTAAAAATCAGAGGTAGCTAATGGGGTAGACATCAATATGTAATTTTTGAAGTGTGTATAGTTATTACTCTTACGCTTTCCTCCCCCGTTTTTAAAAAAAAGAGTAACCAAATGATTTGTGGTTTTTAGGTTTTTCTGCTATAATTGAGGCTAGGTTAAATCATTTTCATCTGAAGGAAAAAAAAAAATTAAGGTGTGTTATCAGTAATTCTCAGTGGGTAGGACAAGTTGCTTGTGCCCAGCTCCTTCCTCTTCAAGGAGTGTCACCAAGTTGTTTTCAAGTCTCAAGCATTCAACTGATTATCTTGCCAATGAAAATCACAAAAATTAAGTGTGTATTTTGGGTCAAAAAAACTGAGAAGAAAGTATTCTGTTGGGGCTTCCTCATTGTTCCCCTAGTTTCATTAGGATTGGAAATACTACAGGATTAGGTGAAGCATTTAAACATTTTTTGATAGAAGTAAAAGCTGTAGAAATCTGTAAATTCATTAAAGAAACTTTTGGTCATTCTGGTTGAATTGTGCCCTTTGGTAATTCCTAGTTCTGGGTGTTGCAGGGCAGTGATGATAGCAGATGGACTCTTTCCTCTTTAGGTGTCAGGTTAAAGAGCGAATACTCTAAGAGTTTCCTCATACCAGAGGAGGCTGTGCACAAGCACAAGTGAGTAGCTTTCTGGTTAGATAGTGCACGTTGTGTTGAAGCGATCCAAACCTGAAAGAAATGAGAAGTTTTAGGCTCCTGTGAAATAAGACAAAAGTCTTAATGGGGAAAAAAACCCTCAAACATGTCTTCAGTGGTAGTCAGCAGAGTAGTTAGGCATGCTCAGTAAATTCTCATGTGGGTAACTTCGCATCTCTAGATGTAGACAAAAGTGCCTCTGCTTGAAGTTGCCCAGGTACTGCGAGTCTCCTGTTGCATAAAGCCATTTTTGACAAGTCTCAGTGCCACTAGATTCATATGCATAGTCCTGTCTGTTCTCAAGATGCAGACATTTGCCTTCCTTTTTTTTTTAGCTACTGCTGACTTTAAAAAAAATATTTATATGTAAGAGAAGCCTAAGGGGGTGACCTGATTGTGCTTGATGTGTCATGCCTGCCAGAGGTTGCGTGTAGTCTCGTGCAGTAGCTATGAGGTGAGGACAGTGTTAGTTTAATATGTTTGTGTACCTACTGAAATAATCGTTGCTTTTACTAACAACTTTGTGACATACTTAAGTGCTTATCACGGTACATAGGAATGGAAAAGCACTGATAATAATTTGAACTGTTTACTTTAAGTGTTGGTGCCCCCAAGGCTGGAAAGGTGTAATCACTTGTATTCACCCAACTGCCATGACCAACTGTGTCTACTCCAGTTGATGGAAAACTGAGCAAGAAGAGGCCACAGTTGAAAGAGCCTGAGAACTAAATAGTGGAATATGTTTTCATAAGGGCTTGATGAGTTACATTCCTGTGATCTCTGTTAATTTTGTAGTTGGAGATGAAGTAGTAATTACCATTTCCTTTTTTCATCCTCACTCTGATGCCTTGACTTTTCTGTTCTTAAAGTTGGGCTCACATTACTGTGCTTGCTGAGCTTTCTAAAATTTTCCTTATAAAAAATACTTCACTTTGCAGTGATACACATGGAAAAAACGTGTTATTGGTGCTGTATTTCTGCTTGCAAAAAAGTCATCGAGTATTGCTTTGTGCAATTTAATGGCAGCAGGCCATATTCCAATCTCAGTTATACCAGCTGAAATCTAGAGTAGTGCTCCTGAAACCTGTTAATCATCTTTTTCAGTTATGCAGCTGATAACAGGGTACTTTTGGTGTAATATATTGATGTTGGTATTTGTATTATTGTAATTTATTTAGCATCTGCAATCTGTCTCTCCTTCTGTTTTTGTGGATGAGAGCAAGTGTATTTTCATTTTTTTCTGACTTCTCTTTCAAAAGTCTTTTTAAAAGTGGCACTGGTACACTCATTACCATGGACATCCATTGACTTCTCTGTCTTTGAAGGCTTAATTAATTTCTTCATGTAAAACAAATACGGTCTGTTGGGTATCATCAGCTGGGCCCTACAAGCACCAGGCTGCAATTAGATCATTATCAAATATCCTAAAGCAGGTGGATTGTGGCCTGGATTCTTAGAAGTGGAAGTGTGCCAGCTCTTATCCTTCAGGTCTCTTCCCAGCTATTTTTGGGATGCAGAAATAATTGGAAAGACTCTTTAGAGAACCCTTTCCTTTTCAGTGAACCATCTCTTAAAGATACCACTACAAGTATTTTTTAAAGAATCTCAGTCTCACAGTTGGCCTTTGACTGGTGTCCTGACACATAGGCTGTGCATCCTTTGTTGTTCTCCAGCTCCTGCTCCAGGATAAAGTGACATTCTTTGCTGGGAAAGCGTATAACACCATGAGCTAAGTTTCTTTGGAAATCATCAATAACTGTTGGACTTAATGAGGTTTTATCTGACAGTGGTGAATTTTAAATTTTTTTTTTTTTTGAACATCTACATGCTGTTTGCAAACCATCAGATTTATGATGGTTCTTGCATTGCTTAATCTGGCCCTAGAATGATTCAAGATCCCATGTGGAAGTCCCACCGACATTAAGGACATCCTTCAGCGGCCCCATATTCTCTTGAACCAGGCCCCAAGTGTTTTATTCAAAGTCACTAACTGAGCATAAAACAGAACTCAGAACCCGTGACTCCTAATTGTCCTCTATTCTTCTTGTAACTGGAACACCACTGTTAGGCATAATTCCTCTTCACTTCTTCGTAACAACTCATCACCATTAGTTTTTTAGTTTAAGTCCCTGGAAAATAATGAGGAAGGAGAAATCCCTGCCTTTTTTGTTTTTTCTTCCCCATTCTTATAGACTTCACAGTATTACATCTGCTTTTCAGTATGTGAAAATGAAGTGTCTGACAATTTCATATAAGGTTCTGTTCAATCATTGCTTTTTCTTAGTCCTTCAGCTAGTGTGTTTTGTGCAAATCTTACATACCTTCTAGGCTGATAAAAAGGCCCTTTAGTTACTTTAAGAGTGAAGAACTAGCATTTCCTGGCTGAAAAAGACATGTTCTGCAGTTTCAATTAAAGGAATTACTGGGATTAGGAAGACAAAGGCCCACTTCTGAAATCAGCTTTAGCGGCATTTATGAGGATCAAGTGATCACTTCAAGTTTCTCATTCTTTTCTAACTGGCTGCTTCTCATGCTCTGAAAACGTTGTGCTGTGTTTCTACCAAGAATGGAAAAATATGTTCAGGCTACAGACAGTTGATGAAATGAACCTGATTGACCATCGTGCTGGGGAAATGTATGTGTGTCTTTTATCCTTTGCAGCTGCATACAGTGGTGTTCTCTGAATTTGTATGAGTTTTAAATTAACTTCTGTTATTTTTAAAGGTAATTCGATACAGGGAATAACTTGGATTTCAGAGCCAAGGCAACTCTTCCAGTACCTGCATCTCTTGCTATAACAGCTAGTTTTACTCAGATTAGCAGAGTCAGCATCATTCCAGTAGATACTAAGTAAAAGTAGCAAGTCTGTCTGGTTAGCACAGGAGACAGGGAAAATTGATTTCTTGGGCTATGAACTGATTCCTGTAAGACCAGCTCACATCTTTACTGTGTTAGGAAGCTCTAATGCTGACCTGCATCTTGCATGTGCTTGCCTCTTCAGCACTGTGCTACCTAATCCTCCTAGACACAGGTTTGATATATGGGATTTAAAAATCATGGCAGATAGGTCTGTTAAGGCTTGCAGCTGTGACGAGACTGAACATGCATAAGAAATAATAATAAAAAACCCCTAAAACAAAACAAAAACCCCCACAGCAACAAAAAAACCACCACCTCATTTTTGTTACGCAGGCTGGAGATCTTATGTCAAGCAAGAAGTCTGACTGACCAGTTTCTAGCTCGTCGTTTTGCTGCAGTTTAAGGAGTTTCCATGTCCATTTGTCCACCCCATTTCCCTTCTTAAAGGTTCCTGCTTCTTCAGCAATTTTGGCAGGCTGTCACGTGTACCTGCATGTTATCTGTTCCATTAGACGATTGATACAACTAAATTCAAGCACCATTTTTGGGCTAAGACAGCAAATGCTAAAAGGAGTTGGCTGAGATAGGGGCATCTGCTCCCCTCTGCTGACAGTTCAACAGGACCGGTAATGGGCCGGGTGGGCAGCAGCCTGTGAACCTGGAGCAACCAGTGCCAGGCCGAGTGCAGCTGGAGGCGGGCAGGAGCACAGCTTGACGTGGCATCGGGCACTATAAGATCACACGGCAGCAGCCAGGCCCCAGACCTTCTCAGAGGAGAAGCTGAGTAATCCTCAGGTATTTGCTGTCTAGCCATTAGTGTCACACTCACTATTGTTATGCCCTGATATATTCCTAATTCACACCTCTCGCTGGCTTAACCATGACCAGCCTACCACATTTTCTGTCACTGCCTTCCTTTCAGGGAAAGATTGTCCATGCTGTTTGTAAATTTATAGCAGGAAAGGAAATATATGTTTTCTTATACATGTATGAAAAGTTACTCATGCAAGCAATGCTTTACTGTAACGTCTTAAGAGAGCATTTTAAGAGGGGAAGGCAGATTTGTAAGCCAGGAAATGCTAAAGCTTGCAGAAAAGGGGTCACATGCACGCTCCCCATGCACATATTTATGTGTTTGTCAAACTGGAGTTGTCTTCATTCTTATATTAATATTCCTGTGTGTGGTTACAAGAGTAAAAGTACAAGAGTAAAAATACCTTTTTTTTTTTTTTAATAGTGGTTTGCAACCCTGAGACCTCTTAAGCTGCAGGTTGATGGATCTTAATTTAGTGACACTAACATGGCACTCCCAGAGAAACGTGTTGTGTAATGCTTTAATCATTAATTACCATCATTCATCATGCAGCCTTCCTTTTAATGTCCATTAGCATCATATGCCACTCACGAATGCTTGTAAGTGTATAAATATGCTGGTAATCTTGCTGAGTAGGTTTACATTAACTGTAAATTATCTTTTTGACCAGTTGGTTGGCCTTCCTGGCTGATGGAGTCATCTTATTTGTAGCATTAGCAACGAGTCTGGGAAATGAGATACACAGAAAAAATATATGCAGGTTTGTCTTAAAAGCTAGGACCAGCTGCTGCTTGGGGATACGCTGTGAAGTGTTAGCTTGGCTGTGCCAGCATGCATCAACATCTTTTGAGACAAAAACCTACCGTCTGTGATCCACATGACAACAGTCTTGTAGAGATTGCCTAACACTTACCAGTTTGACTTAGTTTAAGCCAGTCCATTTGACATCCCAAACTGTTTTTTAAAACACCAAAACAAATGTAAGTGTAGACAAACTGTTTGGGAAAACACCCCAAAACAACAAAACACAAAGAAACAAATGAAAATAGGTAAATGCAAAGAAGCATGAGGGGCCCTTTCCCACAGCAGCTTGTGAAAGTCAAACAAGCCTGTGCCTATGTCCATTCTTTTGTCATTTTCCTTGTTATCAGCATTACATGGGCACACTCCATCTCCAGGAGCATAATGTGGCTTTAGGAACAACATTATGTTCTGTATTGCTGCATTAATGATTCATGTGAAACATGCAAATCAAAATATAACACTTGACTACATGTCATTAGGGAGCAGTTGAGGGAACCATGACAAACAAATACAGAAGTATCAATTTTTGTTGTGTATATGAAACGTTTAGTGTGAAATGTTGATCACTTCCTACTGACAATCAACTCCTCTTGAATTAGCACTGCTGTGATTTTTGTCACACGGTTCAAAACTGGGCAGCCTTTAGAGATAATCTCCCACTACGTCCAGCAGCGCTTTCACGTAGTTGTGCAAGACGCATTTGCTCGTTGGAACCGAATTTGACAGCTCTCCAGGCAGCAGGAAACTTTCAACACGGTGCTCACTCTACTATCTTTGTTGGTTAGATGGACCACATGTTTGCTTGCTCCAGGATCTGTTGTGGGATGCAGCTAACCAGCAAAGGCTGGATTCTAATTTCTCGTATGAACGCACAAGGCTTTTATAAGAAGTGAACTTACAGCACAATTTAAATTATTTTATTGACCATGAATGTACCAGGATTTTTTTTGTCTGGTTCTTCGTTTCCTTTAAAAGTACTCAGTTTTGGTGATTGCCTGCTGGCATGGGGCTAGATTTTCACCCATCCACAGTGCAGCAGCAATTTTCACTTGACAGAATCTCTAGAAGACAAACTGACATGTTGTCACCAACACTCGCAAATATTTGAAAAAATATTTGAGCAGTTTGATGTTTTGCTTAGATGCTGAGCATCAGGTTTTACATAAAACTCCACTCACTAGGGGTCTGTGTGTCTCAGCTAGTGTCAAATCGTGGCCATGCTGAAACTGATTACAGGACTTAAAGGGAAAAACTGTGAGAATATCAGCTCCATTGAATAAAGTTTGTGAGTTTATTAGAAATTCAAAAGTTGCATGAGCTAAGTTCTCATTTCTTAGCAAAGCTCTTTGGGTTTGCAGAGCCCTTTCTTTAAACGTGGATAACGTGAGAAGCAGGGTCATTCGTATTTGACTCCTGAGGCACCTGTATCGTAGCCTGCTTGAAAGGAATTTTTTTGCTCAGATCAACTCATCAGAGTTTTGGGTCCAACTCCACCATTATTTCTGTGCTCTCTGTTTTTTTTCTGTGATCTGATTGTGCATCTGAGTGCTGGGGAAGGGAGAGAACTGTTCTTTCACCAGGTGAAGAGAGGAGGTTGTGCAAACTTTTTCTGCCAGAGCAGAAAACTTGCATCTCCTCATTCATTGATATGGCAACTGTTACTATCATTAGATTCACTGACAGGAGGAGAACATACACGTAGGTTGGTTTTTTTTCTTCAGTGAAGAACAACACCTGCTGTCTTCACAGAAGGCAGCAGTTTCTTGGACGTAGAAATGCTAATTTGTTGTTCTCAGTACAAGTGGGGCACAGGAAAAGCCATGTTCTTCCTGAGCAGCTTTGTTTGTTCTGGGATTTCTGCCACCTGCCGTGGTATGTCCCCACTGTTGTAGATCCCCTGTCTGTCACACCCTCGTCGTATTGAGAGCACAGAATGTAGAGCTGCAGCGGACATGGCCATGGCAAAACTATTTTTTTTCTTAGAAGGGTCCTGTGCAGTCTGTTGAATTGGTGACTTCCCACTCACCACCACTGATGGTATAAACCCACTCCCTTCCTCTTACGTGGTAGTTATGCTACACTGAGCCTGGTAAGGGAATTGTTTTCCTTGCTATGGACTACGGAGACTTCCAATTCAACCACATGCACAGTGCCAAAGAGCCCAACCGCAGTCCCAGGAGCCGTGTTAATTACTCATTTAATTCAGGAATAGAAAGGTCCAACAATGAATTATGATAGTATCTGAATTCTAGTTTTTCAGTTGAAAGCGTAAGTGGGACCATGGGACTGTGTCAACAATTACCTTAAGAAAGGAAAGAAACCTGGAGTGTTCAACAGATGTCCTGACTATCCCCTTTTGGGAGAGAGAAATCCTTCCGCTTCTCTTTAGCAGGCTCTGACTATTTGTTCATGCTTCTCTGGGGGCTTATTTAGTGGTTCTGGAAATATTTTAAAAGACATTTAAAAGGAGTTGACAAATGTTTGACCTGTTTCAGTGTCCATGAGCTGAGTTAAATTATGATGGTATCCTTTACGTGCAACCCAGAGGCCTGGAGTTGAAAGCTGGGGAAGACTGCAGAAATGTTAAACCCATTTCAGTGACAGTATCCAACATATGGTTTATCTGGTTGAACCATAGGAGTGAGGAAGTAGTGGAGTTATGTGAAGGGTTTGGGTATGACCAAACCTTTCCAATAAATATGCTGTAGCTGCCACTGGGTTCCTGCTGTTTCAAATGTCATCTTCCCAGCCACCTGAATCTCTCTGCTTGCAGAGTTTCCAGAAGGGAAGAGAGGCACTATCTCTGCATATAGGGGAAAAATATGATGCTACTGCATCAGGTACTCTTTCCTTTCTATAAAACTACCCTGCTTGTTAAAAGTATATATATTAAAAACAACCCAACCAAAATCGGTTACCGATTAGGCTGGGGTGTTTGATGTGCTTTGTCCTTGGCATTCTTGGTTGGAAATCTCTCTTTTTTGTGGCACCATATGCAACTAGTGCCAAACTCCCTTCTCTTGCCTGCCAGATTTGTCTACCTCTTGACCTGTTCCTCTCACTTCTCCTAGACCATCTTTGGGTCTGTGTTGTGCTGGCTCTTTACATGATTTTGTTTTTCCCTCCTCAGCTATTCTGGCAGGCACCATTATCTACATGTGTGATACCTCTGTGTCCGAAACACCTGTCCTTTCTTCGGTGTATTGTCTGCCCTGTTTTGACTTCATCTCTTGATTTCTCTAGCCAAGAATGTTGTTGATCCTATGTCTCCCGTTTCCTTTCTATTTTCACACATAACTTCTCTTCAGCTGTAGTTGCCACTCACTGACAAACTCAGGGGCATCGTGAATAGCAGGGAAGCAGGTATCACTTCAGTTGGTGGATTTCCACAGGAGAATGTCAGTAGTTTGCACAGTGGGTCACCATCCCTGTCCAGCTGAGGTTTCTTAACCTATTTAACTGTAACTTACCGGAGGAAAAAAAATCTGGTATATAGTTAAATTAAGCCTGTTTTGCCTGCTTTGTCTTCATTTGCCTTAGCTTATCAATTTCTTCTGTATAAGTGGAAGAAAGACCGTTGTGTTAGTCAAAGCCTGAGACAAGCTGCAGTTGCTCCTTATAGGAACCCAAGTTAAACATGTTCAAATATGACTACCTGCAGTTAGTGTCATAAAATTATACTTAAACATCGAAGTCTCCTGATTTTTTGGAAGATTTGAGCAGTTGCACCTCCAGGTGCGGGAGGTGTGTTATGAAATCATCTCAGGAAATCAGGGCACTTTTATTTAAGCCTCTAAATAAGAACTGGGTTTTTATATTTTACACTTTCAGGTTTTGTGAATGTTTCCTGCTGCGTGTAGGTTTCAATCTGTGTTAATACCAGGAAAAAAAGTCACCTCTCACCACCATCCTCTGCCTTCCTCAGAACAAAGCCATAGAATAATGTTTGCCATGTCTGAACTGTCTCGGCGTATTGTTTAACTTTTTTGTTTCCTCCCAACAAGGAGAACTGTGACTGCAAAAAGTGAAATGCTGCAAGATCAACTTCAGGACTGGGCTGCTAATTAATCAGTGTCTAAGGTTCGCATTGTTTAGGAGAGGATCAGGAGATTATTATCTGTGACTGTGACCTAAACTGCGAACTTTTCAGCTATGCCTTCAAAATTAAAAGTTCCCTTTCCCTCTTGGAGGCATTGAGCGGTAGCTTTTCTGAGATGTGCACTTTTCCTCCCTACTACTTGAAGCACAGCTTTCTAATGTGAAAAATATTTTTGTCTTTTTTCTTCCCCCCACTGCTTCAGCTGTAACAACACTGGATGTTTGCTTGGCTTGGGTGGGAAGGTGGAAAATTCTTCCAAAATTTAGAAACAGAGAGCTTTCTGATGTGTGCAGTAATCTTACAGCAGTAAATTCTTTTTATTTGATTTTAAATGCATAATTTAGTATACAATATAAAAATGTATCCAAGGGGGAAATGAATTTTTTTTAATAACATGCTTCCCAAGGCGAGTGGCAAAACGTGTGTGTTGATGGGAAAGGGAGGGGATAAATTTATATCCTCAAGGCATGACTTGTGGTTTTGAATAAAATTGAGATTGGTGCTGCTGTTGGCTTAGTTTCTTCTAGGCAGAGATGGGTTATGCTGCTCACTGGGAATTCAAACACAGGCAAATTGGGTTCACTTACAAGACTTTGACGATGCGGGGGTTTACTCCACCGTTCACACCACAGAAGGTATTGACTTCTCTGCAGCTCAGAAAGAAAATTTGTAGACTGGAGATACTATTTCTCTTGTCGAGAGAATGTTGTGGTCCTGTTTTGCCACCCTTGTGCACGTGAGGCACCCCTCTAGCACCAGTGATGTTCACTGCACAATTAGGGATCATATAAGGGTGACAGTTACTTTATTTTCAGTCTGTTGCTACACAAACAGTGTTTCTTAGACCCTGATTCATATGACAGTGATAATCACTTTTCTTCAACGTTAAACAGACTTATTAAGAATAAAGAAAATAATTATTGGTTTCAAACTGTGCTTGTACATCTTTCTTTGGGGAATGAATTGTTTGTATTATGTCTGTCTGGCTGCCTGCAAGAGGTTTAAAGAGAGCATGTTTATTTTCTCACACTTTGGGTCAATTAAAACATATGATTACTAGTGTTTGCTTTGATTTTTATAGATACAGTTTTTAACTCATGATGCAAACTGAGATAATCACATTGATTTCAATTGAAGATTTATTTATGCCCATTTAATCTGGATCAGCAAATGGAGTCTTAATTTGAAAACAAGTTCATAATACATTTGACCTGCATATCTTCCATTCATAGTGGATTAAAAAGAAGTCCACAAAATAGCCTTGATTGCCTGAACTTAAAAAAACCATCTGAAATCTAGAGCTGTCTAGAAAGTGTATGTGCTTTCTTCTAGTGTCATTCCTCATTTCTTGCTTTTCTGAGTGCTTCTGTGCCATATAATTAATTCATCTTTTAATGAAAGAAACATTATTTTAAAACTTATTGTTCGTATATGTGAAACAAAAAAGAATTTCGATTGCTTTATCTCTCTTGCTCATGTATGAGAGATAAAAATTACTGAAGTTGGTTTCCACAGCGCAGTGCACCTTAAATCCAGAGCGGCTTGCAGTTCTGGAGAGGCTGGCAATCTGTAACACATCTTCGTGTGCTGTCTCCAGCATGCACTGGAGTCAGGGAAAATTGCAGCCTTTGTGGATTTGCTCGGAACAGAATTGTATAATGGGATGGCTCTTTCTAAAATGAGTTAAATACAGCCGCTTCTGGCATTATTGGTCCTGTGTCAGAATGCAAAATGTGAAATATAATGAACAAATGATGAAGATAAGGCCTGCCTCCAGGGAAATGGGGCTTGAGAGCTAGTTGGAACCATGCCTGGTATAAAGGTGATTTCCCCAGTGGTTAAAGCCCACACAGAGACACAGGAAGAATGAGCTGTGAGTCACGCTGCCTTCTCGCTGCTCTAGCCTGCTAAATGGTCTCATGGGAGGCCACTGCAACTAGCTAAAGATGTGGCATTGCCTGGGGGACTCCAGCTTGCTTTAAGGACAGCTTCAGTCCGGTGAGGTGCTGGGCAGGTGGAGCCTCCTCCTCCCCTCCAGCTGTCTTTGGCTGGTGTCAAACCCGGCCCACCAGCATGGGATGTGCAGCCAGCCTGTCCTTCCTTAGCTTCCTGCACTCTGTGGCGTGAGGGCATGTTCCTCTTAATGTGAAGTGAATTAATCCATGAACTGATGTTAGATCTAACTATTGGTCCACCTGTGAAGCACGGGTAAGGTTTTAATTCTCCCCTTTTGCATTATTGGACTTTCTTACGGGTTTTGCAATATTGCTGCAGCGGTATTACAAACCAAATGCCAGATGTGCAACTTCAAACTGTGGCGCCTGGGTAGCCTGATATTGCAAATACCAACTTATATGAATTACATGAAATAAGGATTAAGTTGTCTGCTTTCATTGGTTTGTGAAATGGCTCTTTTCCAAGCAGTTCTTCTCTTTAAAATAACATATAAAAGGTGGTTTGGGCCTAATCCTGTCTGTATAGGGCTCTCTGAGCTTTCAAAGTCAGCTGTAGCAGGTGAGGGGGAAGCAGAGCCTTGTAAAACCAGGAGCCTGAATTATTTTATTTATGACACATGGAATGTACCTTTGCTGTTTTGTTCTATGACGTCAGTTGGTTGGTTTATGCTGAGCTGTAATGAAATCTTACAGCCTAAATGCTTTAAACTGTGCATCAGATGATGTGCTTCAGTCAAATAAGGCACCTCCAGTCCTGTTCTGCCCCTGGTGCATTGTGGGAATCTCGTCAGATGCTGCCATGTAAATGCTCCTCACCGATGCCCAGCAGAGGGTGATGTTGGACAGTAGGTTGTAAATCCGTGTTGCAACTCCTCGCACGGTAATCTGCAGCCATTCCTTAGGTTTTCATCATTTTAATCCACCCTTTAGAGCTATTACTTAAATGAGATAGACATGGGTGATATAATTAGAATGTTCTGTATCTGCCATTAATTTATAACATATGATAGGCTTATAGATGTCATAAAAGTGTATCTTGAGAATGCTGTGAACTCTGTTTAACCCTGATGTTTCAGAAAAGTTTGATTTTTATGGCTGAAGTGTTTCATCACTGCAACAAGGTCTTTCTCCTAGAAAATATGCTTAAAATGAAAATTCAATTTTCTCTTCAGGCTTGATGTTCTGGAATTGTTGTATGCAAAGAAATATCGTGTTGTTACTTCAAGCATCAATATAGCTATCCTGACTTGGATTTGAATTTCTCTAGCTCCAGGCATGCTTTAAGTTTAGGGACAGGAAATTGATTTATAAGGTGAAAGTTAAATTTGTGTCTCTTGACCACATCCATGTTTTCCATGAAACTTCATCGCCGAAAGCTGTATGTAGTGTGAAATACTGTCCATTTGTGTATTTGTCTCCCTCTTGTGGCTAAACAATTTTTTAGGCCTTATATTTTGAAATAGCCGGTTTTATTCTTTAGCTGAGATTATTGAAGTGATTTTTCTATACCTACTTGTTTCTTGTGGGTATTTTTCTCATATGCTTTCAATTGATGTGTGCACCAAACTGTCACAGTAGGGGCCATCTTCTTATTTACTGCCTAGATTTTGGCATTCTCTAAACCAAAATACTGAGTCAGGAGTTGCTGGTTTTCCAAAGAGAACTGCATTTACTTTTAGAATAGTCCATGGCCCCACTTTCGTCTGGTGACCCAAAATGCCAGCTAGTAAGAAGAATTGAATAAACTAGGTACTTCTGTATGTGCTTTGTGAGGAGGGAAGTGCTGAGTTTTGGAAGTGTCAAGAGTTTGGTAGATTGCACTGCTGGGCAAGGATGGCTGCATTAGTATGGCTCTTAAACAGAGTAAAGCAAGTTGGGTAAAAAAGTAAAACAAGTATGAGTTTGCCATCTCTCCTTC
Organism: Mohoua ochrocephala; assembly: GCA_013398855.1. Lineage (NCBI taxonomy): Eukaryota > Metazoa > Chordata > Aves > Passeriformes > Acanthizidae > Mohoua > Mohoua ochrocephala. The sequence goes on along the minus strand of VZTA01008429.1, from coordinate 257,288 downwards.
TGCAGACTGCATATAGACTTCTTTCCGAGCTTCCAGAAAAAAAGATTTTGTGGCACATTTCTAAATTAAAAGGCCAGTAAAGCTGTCAGGTCCTTGGGAACAGAGTCACCTAACCTGAGTGAAGAAGGATTTTTAAAGAATCTTTTCCTATAGATTTTCAGTGAAATGGGGCAGAGAGGATGTGATTGCATATCAGACGAAATAATTTTATCTTAAAAGTGCTATGATGTCTTGCAGAACAATCCCTAGCCAAAAGACATCTAGGCTTTTAATATGTAGCACTTTAATTTGCTCATTCACAGGAAGTTAGTTTCCTCTTAGGTGCTGTAACTCCACCTTACAGTTGCTCTTCAGCAATTCTGTGATGCAAGTGTCCTGCTTTGTGCCTCACTTTACACCACAATTGCTAGTGGCAAGCTTTTCCTTGAACTTCTAGCATAGAAGACCATGTTATTCATATTCAAAGGGTGAGAGATGAATTGGAAGAATTTTGTCTCTTTCAGGCTGTTTGCAGGAAACGGTTTTGAGAGACTAAAGCCACAACTCCAGATTTTCTGCAGTCAAAGATGGAAACAATTCAAAACCTTTTGGGTGCCAGCTGTGATGACTGGGAGAGCCAGGTGAAAGGACTTTTTTTTGGCCAAATCTGAAAGGACTTTTCTACACCGTAAAAGCAGTTCCTAGCTTCTACACCTTGAAATTAATATGTTTGTCCTGAAAAAAGAAAAGAGGACTCCATGTGCCCGAGGAGGTTGTCAGCTTAGTGTTAAGCCACAGCTATCGGAGGCATGGGCCCATCTTACCGAGTCTCCTTTCCAGTATGTTACTACGTACCTTTGCTCTCACCCGTTGGCTGTGATGCCTGTGTTTTCACTAGTTGTGCAGTCAGGTACTTGAATGCATTGAGATTATACTTAGATCCTAGGCTTTGAAGAGAAAATTGGATCCAGTTCCAGCTGCAGCTGGCTCTTGTGTAAATAACTGTACCGAACCCCAGACAACTGAACACCTCCCTGCTTTGCACCGGTAAATTCCTGGCAGTGAAGTTCCCATTTCATTTAGTGAAATAGCTCATATCTCTGCAGTTATCGTGCTCTGCTGCTAGACTGCTCTGGTTTTCCCCTTCACTCCACAGCTCCTTTTAAACTGCAGCATTACTCAAGCTCTACAACAGGAGAGAAGACATTTAGCAAAAAATCTGGTTTTATTTGTCCTCCTATCAAATTCCCCTAAATCAGACTGTGAACAGACACGGAGTGGCAGCACCCCAACCTTTTATAGTACTTGCTCTGTGAGACAGGGAGGAGGCAAACTCCAGCTCTAAATCTTCCTGGTGCCACCCTTAATGACAGGGAGAACAGGGTGCCAAAGTCTATTATGTGCTGAAAGGCCCCTAAGTGTTATTGAAAAAGGGCTTCTGCAAACCCACCATACATTTTCATCTGAAGATTTTTAGGCTTCCACTGCATGGGGAAAAAAAAACCTGGTTGGAGTATTTGTAGTGTGTATCTGCCATATTTTACAGTAAAGAGTTGTTTCTGAGCAGCTCTCTTTTTTAATTATATCTTAAAACGGTATTAAATGTTGGCTTTGTTCATGCCAACTGCTGTTTGGTTGTAGTCACTGCAAGAGCTCGTGCTTGTTGGGACATCAATTTTCTTTTCATCGATGCTTTGCTTTTATGTTTGGACGGGAATTTGAAAGCATATAGGCTGAAGCAGAAAATATTGCTGAGGCACACAGAATGATGAATTTCCCTTCTGATACAGGAGAGTCTAAGGAGGAATATATGTTTTGTTCCTTTTAAAAAGTTTTCCTTGCTAGATGATGTTTTGAAGAAGGAGGGGGGGAGCAAATTTTTGCTTTTATGTGGTGAGGAGAGGAGGGTGTATGCGTGGGTTTGTTTTTTCTGCCTCTTAAAGTCTACCTTAAAGTGGATATTTTATTACCTGCTTCTCCTGACTTACGTATATTGGTAATTGAAGGAGAGTGCTGAACTGCTGGCCTAGTGCATTATTTGTGTTTTCTGAGTCTCTGGGATCTTGAAGGAGGTGATTATCCCAACAGCTGCCTCTTGGGAAATGTAAGGGGAGAGGGGAAATTGCCTAGTTGGGTAGATGGGCTCACCTCTGAAAGGTCATGAAGAGAACGAAATGCTGATGTATTGATACCTTGTGGACCCTTTCTTCCCAGCTTGACACAAAAGGGAGCTTTAAATCGAAAGAAGACTGTGCCACTGCAGAAAATAGTTCACGTGTATTTCTGATCTTCTTGCCAGCCAACGTTTGCTTCTGTAAATCACTTCTTCCTTTCTTTTGGTGTGACTCCTTTTCGTTCTTTCTACAGATGTGCAAGAGGGAACGTCATTTACTGTAATCAGTTTATCTTGTTTAGTCTTTAAGGATGTTAATTTTGCAATATTAAATCTAAATATTTTACTAAGATCATTCTTGTTGGTGACCTTTTGCCTGCTTGACTAACATAGATACGACAAAAGCTGTAACACAGGGATGGTAGCTTCTAATGGGGATTACACAAGAGCTAATACATTTCTCAGTATATTTGGTGTTTCTGAGAGTGTCCTTCACAACATATTCAATAATTTGCAGCCCAATATTATTTGCTTGTCTTTGAGCTTGAATTATGAACTCATAATATGCCTTCAATCACAGAAACATCTTGGATCACTTCTTTTTTGTTTGGTTGGTTTTTTAGGAGTATACTTTTGAGGTTTTTACTTCTTTTTGAGTCTGGACAGTTATGTTTGTACTGAATTTAAGCAGACTTGGTATGTGCTCTATAATAAAGTCTGCATCAGGATTTAGATCTTTTTATTTACAGGAGTCAAATCTTTGTAATTTTAGTCAACTGATTTAATTTACACTTGTGTTTTACCCTCTCCTGTCCTACTCAAGTGTGTGCCATGGAGAGTAGCCTATAACTTCGTTTTGTTCAAATGCTTTGTTCTCTTGCCACTTCCTGTGTGTTTGATTGCACACTAGTACACTTTCAGGAGGAGGTATGACCCCGCTTGAGGTGCTTCAACAACCTGGTAGGCAGAACACTCTCCTCAGAGTAAGGCGTGGGTTTGAACCCTGGGCTCCAACTTCCCTGGTGAGCGCTTTGGCTCCAGGGCTATTGTATAAGTAGCTCGTTCAGGTGTTTGTGCTCAGGGTGGAAGGAAAGTGATGCCCAAGAACTTTAGAGGTGAGATGATTTCTCCCTGAACCCCTGCTTCACTTAGAACACGCATCTGGGCTTTATACTAGAGTGCAGTTGCAGGACATTATCAGAGTCAGGATGCGCATGGGTGTTTCACCTTGTGCTTTTGTCCTTATCCTTGAGACTTTGCTCCTCAAAGTCAAATGACAGTTTGTTCCCTCAAAATTGAGGGCTAAAATATCTGAGTAAAAAAGTACAAGGGAAGGAATGTGAAGGGGAGGGAGAGATGTCTTTTAAAAGGACATGATATTCCTGTTTATTCAGAGAGAGGCATGCGTGTAGCCAAGATGTAGAGAAAACAATTTCCATATTATCACAGGGGCAGCCTCTAAAACACAACATTCAGGAATAATTACAAAGTTCAGTGTCAGCTGTGGTGAAAACTTATTTTGACAAGCTATGCATTTAAACCAATATAAATTAAACTCTCTTCTTCCTCATGTATATTCTATAACTGAAGACATTTTAGAAAGGGGGAGCAGGGATGTGTGAAGTATGGTGGACCATAAAGCATCTTGGGATTTCAGTAATTTATGATGAAAACAAATGCGATTGATGGAGCTACACATCAGCTGTAAGAAAGGCCCTAAAGCACCTACTGTTGTGTGCTTGGACACAGCCAGCTACAATGCACCTTGATCACATCTTGATAGCATGTGACCAGGAGTGAAGAAAACAGAAAACTTTTTTTTTTTCCTCTTTTAAACAGCCCTCATTTATTCAAAAACTTGTGCCTGGAACAGCTTTCATGTAAATAATTTCAGTATTTATTTCAGTTCAGGTTGATTAACAAGTTTACTGATTTAAAGGGCACACTTGACATTTAGCTGTAAAAATATGAGAAGCATGTTAAGTGCTGGTTGCTTGTTTCCATTAGCCCTGAGGAACACTACAGGGATCTTGATGCTTTTTAGTGAGGTCAGTGTTTAGTGGGGAGGACTACTTCCAGCAGAGAATGTTCTCTGGACTCTCAACTGAGCAACTGTGTAAGATAAGTTGTTCTCTACACCTAATTCTAATAAAATCAATGGAGCTGTATATTTTACAGTAGTGTAGGATTTGTCCAATTTGCTAACTGCAGTCACCTCTGCCCATCTTACAAAAAAGCAGATGAAACATTTCCCAGAGTCTCCAGTAGATTGCTGTGAAACAGTACCGTGGGAAAGATGCTTTGAGGAAAAAGGAATCTTGTTTTCTCCTTAAATGCCTCCAAATTAAAAGAATAAATTTCTGTCTGTCATAAATGAAACCCAAAATCCTCTTGACTATTACTACTTTATCGGTGGCAGATTTTGAATTAGTTGTAAAACTTAAAGCTTCCAAGAGTTCATCTATGGTTTCTTGATATGGTTTGCTTAATGTCACCAAGAATTAGTGCTGCTTACACAGTGCAATGTGCCTTGTAATGTATTTTTGCAAATAAATTTAATTGTGAGAAGTGGAAAGGTTTAAAAGACTTTGTGGGCTTATAGTAGAACAGAGAAATCAAAAAAGTATTCACTTAGGATTCGCAAGGGCTTCAGTGTGAAATATCTCCTTTGTAATGATGTTTTCCCATTTTTAAATACTTCTCTAAAATGAGTACATTGCAGCTGATGTGTATAATATTGCACTTGGTGCAAGCTTGCATCGCCAGAGAAGTTTTTCCTTTTATTTGTTGGCACTTTTTAATGTTTGCACTAATGTGTGAATTTTTGTGGCCAACAGCTGAAAATTTTTGGGAAGAAAAACACTTTGTCAGGTAATGAATTATTTTTCCATTTCTGAAATAAAAAGGATATTTGAAAACTGCCATCCCCCTTCTCCCAGCCGTGAACCTCCACACAATGCTGGGGTGTAGTTAAAGCAGCATCAGTGCTTGGGCGTTCTGCAGCCAGGTGCCACTGCCACCACGGAGCAGCAGCAGTGCCTGCAGACTGCACTGATGCCTGCACTCAGTGTGGAACTTCCCTCGCAGGACCAGCGTGTTGTCCCAGCTTTTGGAGTCTGTCCTACGTGTACCAGAAAGTAGATGAGCTGTGTGAGGGAAAAGGGGCTCCTTTATCTTAATAGTTTCCTTCGTGTGTTGTTATTACGGCATTACAATCTGTTTACAATTATAAAGTGTCATTTTTCCTCTGTAAGACCCCACTTTATATAGCGTGTAGGGGTGAGTGTGCAATATGGTATAATTCAATTTGTAGAAGTAGCTGTAAAACTGGTGTGTCCTGTCTCCAAGTGCTGATATAGAAACCTAAATAATGGTCTCATGTGCCTTGCTCTGGGTTTTGGATTTTTTTCATGTTGTGTAAAGGTGTTAGCTATAAATCAGTAAGAACTATGGAAGCCAAAAGTGCTCTACTGATTTACAGATAACTGCTTCCCAGGGCAAACTGGAAAGTAAATAGGTCTCCCAGCCTAAATCGTCACCTCCCAGGAAATTTTGACAAGTGTGATAAGCAGTTTCCACATGCTGCAACTCTGTTCCTAACTCTACTACCAAAACTGATTTTCTTGTGTACAATTAATATCTACATATATGCAGCTAATATGCAGTTTGTGTACCAAAATCAATATATACATGGGAAAAATTATTCATGTCGCTATGAAATAATTTGCTTAATAGTTGAGTATCTACATTGACATACAGTTCATACAGAAATTGATTGTGTTTCAGGGTAAGGATGCAAACATTCAGAAAGCTTTCTAACTATTCTCTCGTCATTACTTTAAAAATTCTCTTGTTGATATGTGATTGAAATCTTTCTGAAAATCTGTTGAACTGACTCTAAATTTTGAATGTGATATATTAGGATTTCAGAGTTTGGTTTAACAGATTTGAGGGTAAAATGAGAGATGGAGAAGCAACCCTGCCACAGATTTCATGTTTGACCTTTGACTTTTCTGCGCTCAAGTATTGTAAAATGTGACGTGGAACATTGTCCATAGGTGTCCAATGGCTCTGACATAAAATGTGACAAAGCTGAAGTACCCTTATCTGCTTGCTATTTTTTAAATATACTTACACATTTGTTTATTTGCTATAATCTCCTTCTAAATTATATTCTTTCTGAAGTCATGTGTACACTTGGTTTTGATTTTCTTTGCCTTATTTTGTGGTTTCAGATGACTTTGTTTTTATTTGTTACTTTATATTAGCTTTTACTCATTATCAATAAGAGACAGCATGCCGGTTCTCATTCCATCCCAAAATGTCTCTGCTCTAGAAAGTATTTGACTACAAAGATGCTGTGCAAACTAAGAAAGATCATTTGTAATGGTGGTGGAGCATAATTGCTGGAGACTCAAACTGATATTTAGGGCACACCGACGTATCAACAGATGTGTTGGAGCATAAGGCAATACATTGTCAGGGAAGTATGGTGGGCTGTGATTATTAATGGGCTTTCAACTAGTGGATATTCAAGACAAGCCTGTTGTTATTATTGTGTGTCTAGCTGGATACAGTCTCAGACCATTCATGCCAGGTCCCACCTTTCTTAAGAAGAAATTTAAATGAATATTCATTTTTTGCTATTACTCTTTCTAAAGATCTGCCTGGATCATGGCTTTGCTCAAGTGGAGAGTTTCAAGCACTATTTTAGGGGTACCCTTGTAGATAAGCAGGGAGACAGGACGCAGACTTGGTGTGAGATGTGCTTTTGTGTGGCCAGATGAGCCTGGCTCCCAAGTTTGCATCTTATCCATACAAAAAGTGCCTGCAAGGTGCTGGAAACATGTCAGGATTATTTAACACAGAGAACAACCATAATGAACACTCAAAAAGCAAGAATGGGATCAAGCCAAATGTAGTGATACTCGGAAAGTGTACACAGTCTAGAATTGTGTAAAGTATCAAAATTTCCATCCTAGTTCTGGGAGGATAGGGCTGTGTTTCAGCCCCTGCCATCCATCAATCTGTTTGTCTTTCCTGAAAAGGAAATTTGCACTTAACCCATGACTAGAGGTACACTTACAATTCAGCCTGCAGCTCTGTCGGTGTGGCTACTGCACTGTGCATTCATTCACTGACCACAGCTGGCCAGCCATGTCCTGCTGGGGTGCTGGAGTCTCTCTAGCTGGCTGTGATTTAAGTTCCCTATCTATGAAAGTAAAAATACTAAAGTAATATCCTTAGAGTATAAAATGTATTACTTTCCCAGTAGAAGATCTGGCCCTTCTTAGTGTATGTCTCACATCTGTGCTTGTGTCTAGTCACAACAATTATATGTTTTATAGAGTGAATTATTTATCCACAGACTGTGTTTTCAATATAAATATTTCTGTTTCCTATTCAGCTCCACTGTTGTTTGTGGTCTACTGTTCTTTGTGATGCCACTTGGCCAAAGAAGTTTTGTTCGCTATATAACTTCATGTGGAACAGATGAATGGACCCCATCTATGACAAGTCAGTTGGTGTTTTTGTGGGAGCGCTAATGTAAAGAGACGCTTTGTACAATAATTGGAAGTAGGAGTAACAGACGTGAGGTTGTGTCTCCAGCACGGATGGTATTTAGCTTCCTGCTAAGTTAATAGTCTCTCTGTTTAAGGGACTCGAGCCATTCTTTTTCGTCCTATTGTTTTTCCCTTCTGTGTCATTTCTCTTCCTCTCATTTAGTCACTGAGTTAAATTAAGGATTAGCTATCAAAGTCATTTGTGTTTCCCTTCCAGAGTCCCTTCTGTTAGCATCTGCCATGCCCTAGAAATGTAATCTGATGTTGCTTCTTGGTGTGTACTTCCATGCACACTCTCCCTCTGCGACTTGCCTTTTTATCCTTCCTATACTTAATGCATGTACAGCATTTGCTTTACCAGGGAAATCCATCTTCCATGCTCGCTTGTACCCTCAGAGGAAAAGGGATAGTGGTCATGCTTGTGTGTCCTTGTAACATTGACTTCACCTTTCAATTAAATTCTTCCAGGTGCTGAAGATACATTTTATATTGGCAGCATTTAGCTCTCCTACCAATTCCTTTTTTAGAGTTTAATTATGATCACATACAGTTGCTGTAGGTGGATACTGCATGCCTATAGTTTGGCTTCTCCTGCTCTCTTCTTGGCTTCTTCTTCTTTGCTCTCTCCTGGTTCTTACTTCCACCTCTCTCCTAGGTCGTACTTCCCTATCTCTCCCTCTGGCTTTTGTTTGTATTCCAGGGTTACCAAAGACAGGAGGAATAACTGTTTAGTGAGGTTAATAATGCCATATAAAGGACAAATATCCTGGTGTGTAGGAGGAGGGAGAGGTTTAAAGCTGCCCTCCTGTAGGAAAGGCAGCTGGTATAAGAAGATGCGTGTTGTATGTCTGTTCAGTCCTGTGTGATGCTGTAGACTTGAGCTTGTACTCCAGCCCAGCTCTGCTCCTTTTCTTTTTAAGTGTCTTATTGTCATTCCCAGAACAAATTTCTTAGACCAAACAGCAGTTATCAGCTCTGTAATCCTCTTAAACCCCTGCTTAGCTTTCCATAGACAGCATCTCCATAAGATTTCTGCAGCTCTGGCATTGAATCAATACTTTTTATGAGTGCTCCCATTCCAGATGGATCCACTGAAGGAAAATGCTTTTTGAGATTTAAGATTATTACTCTTGACTATCAGGTGCTACTTGTACCTGAACAGAAAGGATTGCTCTTTGTTTTCTCATTTACATGTAGTTCATTCTGGGGTAGGTTAGTTTATCTCACATTAAAACTATTCCGTGGAATCAATGTGCAGATTCCAAACATCTGTGTCCCTGACAGCAGCACACTGGTGTATCTTTCCTTGGATTGATGGCGTCCTGAGGGCAGGAGAAAATGATGTTTATGATATAAACTAAACAACAGCCTTTGAAGTGATTGTTCAGAAAGTACTGCAGGAAAAAGAAGAGGGAAGAAGTCCCAAGTGTAGTGTGTTAAAAGAATCTGGGGTTTTCAGAAAGCACAGTTGCTACCCTGCCCCTTCACTCATCAATAATTACAGTATTTTCTTCTCTGCAAGATTAAGTGCCCCCCAGTAAAAGAATAGAGTAAGATCACAAATGTAAGCCCACCCTTGTCCTTGCTTTCTGGCTGCTTGCTATGCCAGTGAAGTCAGGGCGACTGTGCATTAACTGTGTATCGGTAATTCCGAGATCAGAGCCCTCCTTTGCATAGCAAGTTTTAGCAGGTCCTAAGCTGGAATATAAACTGTGTCAGCCTTTGACACCTTGTAAGTCATTACACAAAAATGCAAGGTTCTTGTGATAGGAGACGGTGTATTTTGCCTCATGCTGACTTGCAACAGACTGCTTCACCTGTTAGGTATGTTATAACCAAATCTTTTTTTTTTTCAAAATATGCGTATTTGTAGGGTGAAATTTTATGTGCAACAGATCTGGGCTAAATGCACTTGAGTTATGCCTTATGTGTACTGGTGTGTGAGTGTGGTACATGGGCCTTGAGATAACAGAATAAAACATTTCCCTTCTCTGATTTTAGATGACTTTTATTTTGAAGAAAAGAGATGCATTTTGCATCAATATTTGATTTTTCACTGTGATGTGTCACCATAATTTTCCTTAACAACACCGCAAGGATGCAGATTTCTGTCTTGGTGGGTTGCTGTATTTGCAGAGTTGCTTCCTAATGTTATCCTGTCTTTAATCCGCCAACCCTGACAGGGAAACATCACGTTCCTTTTATCTGTCAGAATGAAATCCTCTTCTCTGAAGAGCTCCTGGATTTCAATTTTAGAAGTAAAGATAAAAGCAAAAACAAAGTGGGGGTAGTAATCCAGACCTTTTCTGGCTAGGATTATCGATTACCCAGTCAAATATTAGATAAGATAATTTGACTTTTGTCATTGAGATGGCATTGCCAAAGCCGTTGGTATCAAAATAATTTCTTTTAAGTGCCGGAACTGTAGTGGATAAAAGAATTCCCCCCGATGATATTCTGCCTCTGGTTATTCTGGACTCCTATTTTCATTTCAGATGTATCACTGTGCTAGCACAGCCATGTGACAGCATGCTTACATTCCTCAGGAATGGTGCACATCACTTGTTTTGAAAGTGAAAAGCACTTCAGTGCTTTTGAGTGTATTGTAAACATCAGAAAACTGGAACCATTTAATATCATTCCTCCAGTACTTCTGGAAAGGTAAATAGTAAAACAAATTCTAGTGTTCTGTGTTATTTTCTGCCAAATTGCTATAATTCCAGAATAAATTAAATCTGTGGATGCAAACTCCAAGCATCTGCAATTTGAACATTCTTCCTAAAAACCCTTGCAAAGATTCTTCTTTTTTACTTCAGAAATATAGTGTCGGCATCTGAAAAGGTTCTCTATAAGTAACTGGATTCTGAAATCACTTCAGCTGGCTATTGCACTTGCTCTGTTTGAGGTGGCATAGCTCCTTCAGGTAGCAAAATTTCTCCCCCACCCTTCCCTGTTAAATACTGTTGTTGGTCTTTGTTCTGCTGGAGTGTGGAGGCATACGCTCAGCGAGTTTGCCGTGCCTTGTATTTTTATCATCTGCTCATCTTACCACACAAAATTAAAGATTTTACTTGCACAATCAACACGTGCTCTCATAAATAAACCTTAGGGTGAAGTGATGCTCTAGACAGTGGAGTTTGGATGTTTATAATTGGAAGCAGAATCAGCTCCTTGACTCTCTATAACTTGCAGCGACTCCATGTCAGAAACAGTTGGTATGGACTTTATGTAGACATCCAGCATGTGTGCAGGCCCTCTAATGAAAAATTCTTAATAGACTCATACAAGTAGAAGCCAAATTTGACTATGACTTGTGCAGTCATGTAAATAAAAAACAAAGATGTGGCTAACATTCTGGAGGGCAACACAGCATGTTTTATTTTGAAGCTGTAAAATCCAGCCTCACATCTGACATTTGTTACTGCTGGGACGAGAACACTCTGTTCAGGACACATGTGCAGCCGCAGCTCAGGCATACCACATGGATGGTGGGGGTTAGATCCCATCAGGTTTTAAACTCTTCCTACTGAAGAGTTGAGCAGCTTTTATTCCTTCTAGTATTTGCAGAAGCTAAGTCCACTCAGCATCTCACTGCTTCAGGCCTTGCATTCCCCTGTGGTGCTGGAAAATGTGAGAAGGATGGAGATTTCAGGTAGTAAATGTCTCATTTACAGGCTCCCCTTTAATATCCCAGTCTTATTTCTGCTTTACATTGATTCTGCATTAAAACAACCTAAACAAACCCAAAAAATAGAAGCAGCAGCCTTTTCTACATGTGTCACTCCATTCCCAGCACAGAGTTTGGACAGTAGAACTGCACTTACAAATATTGTAAAACTAAATACCTTTTAGGCTGAAGTAGAATTGGAAGGATTTTTGTCCCTGCTTTTCCTGAATATGACTATCTTGCATTGAATTGTAAAAGATTTCTTCTTCGGGATTGCATCCCACACCCAACTGTTAAACCGTATTGGATCCAAATAAAATTTTAAAACAGTTAATGTGGAAATTGTTTTATATTGGTGTTATGTTATTATATGTTATTTATATGTTTATACATTTATACTTCTATGTTTTCTGTTATAATTGTTTATATTCTATTATTGTTGCACTTAGAAATATCGTAAATTGATATTTTTCCTTATGCTGCTGACTTGTAGTTCCTGGCGTTAGCGTATCCCTAGCAGCTCGGGCTTCATTTATACCTGTTGGGAAGTCTGCCTTTTGCAAAGTGGATCGTCTTGAACATCTCTAGGAATTCATACCAGAGACATGCTAGCTGTGCTCCATTTACTTCTTAGTAATCTTTAATTTTAAATCGTCCTGAACTCTTTACACACACTAATAAACTTAAGCCTCGTGGCACATGATATAAATTGAGAATTATAAAGTCATTCTGCAGAACTGTCCCTCTTAAATGCTTTTATCCCATAGAAATTCCACTTCAGTCTTTGCAGTGGAGTCTCTCTCCGACACCGCTTGCTCTCACCCCAAATTACACTTCATTGTTGTAAAGTTTAGTCAGATCATTTAACATCAGTTACATCACTGGGTAAATTTTAGGAATCCCATTGTATTATTCGGATGAGAGGCCTGAAAGACAACCAGCTGGTAGCAGGGTACCAAATAGCATTGGCAATGGCAAACAGTGCAGTAGCATTATAGATATTTTTATTTGTAGTTCTGGGTATGTTCTGAAGCCTCCAGATCATTTCACAGATTTTTGTGGGGTATTCCCTTCACAATAAAACCTTCTTGCATTGTCACACTTAAAAGCATGTGGCTGAAAATTTAGTGATGTCTAATAACTGTACAATTAAACTCCTTTTGTACATTGGGATGATGTCTCTTTTATATAGAGTGTGTTGAAAGGTATAGTGATCATTCTTCTCTTACTCAATTACCTTTATCTTTAAAATCCTCAGTTTGCTTTTTCAGAGCTTCAAAAGTGGTAGTATAAAATCCATATCCTAATCAGACTGGATAATTATGCTTGCAGGGACCTATTCAGGGTTAGCTGTCTGTACACGACTGAGTCTGCACTGAAGCAAGGATGAATCTGCACATAATGGTTCACCTAAACAAAAGCACAGTATTACTGGGGAATATTTAATTCAAATGCAGCAATCTATAGCACATCAAAGCGTGATTTAGAGTAAGAGTTATTGTCGAGACCTTTTGAAGGTAGCTAATACCAAGGAACTTAAAATTTGAAAAGTTTCAGTATTAATTCCAGCATCTGTCTTGGGAGGAGAAGACAGCAGGAGTCATCCAGGGATAATCATAGCTAGGTTTATCATATGCTTTGAGCACTTGGACAGGGGAACCTGAGGGGAAAATGTGCTACTCACACCATCTCTGAAGTGTGCCAAAGTGCACCAAATGTACAGCAGCTAAGAACTTCTATCACAGTTCTGCGGTTCCTGTGGCATAGAAGCCTGAGGCAGGGTCTGGCCAGGGTTTAGCAGAGATAAGGGAGGTCAAAAATTTGCACGCTTGGGCTGCACACCATGAAAAGCCATATGTAAACTTATGGCTATATGTCCTTTAAGCACTTTAAGCACTTTGGTGGAAGATTTTAGGCTTCCCAGATATCTAACCTCTGCCAAGGTAAGCCAGAGGAGGTTCACAGCTAAGGCAAAGAACCTATTCCATTATGCATAGCGGAGTAGGAAGCCAGATATGTGAAAGTCTTCCTGGCCACTGTGGGGTTTAAAAAGACAACTTGTGTGTTGGTTGCAAAGAAGATACCCTAGGGTTCACCAATACAGGTGATCTTGTCCAAGCTTCACTATAAACTTTCCTGCCATAAATATTTTTTGGGTAATTTATATGTGCAAATAACTCTAAGGCATGTCCCAACTCTCTAGGCCATAGATGAACAGTTGAGTGCAGAGATGATGCTTTATACCATTTCCAGTGCTAGCTGGGGAATGCTGTACTGCATGTACTTCCAATGCTGGGCAAGCCAGCTCTACTCAGGGAACTCTATGGTTCATAATCAGCAGTGGCAGTGGGTTTGGATTCCTTGTAATATCATCAGGTGTTTTCAGGTTTTGTTTGGGTGTTTTGGGGGTATTTTTTGGGGTGGGCATTGGGGTTTTTGTTTGTTTGTTTTTTACATTTCAGTTTTCTCATCTCTTGTAGTCTGGGTTTCCCTGGTCCTCCCATTCCTTTGGATAAACTAGCATTGTCTAAACAGTTGATGACTAGGGGAAAAAGTTACCTTTCACTTTAGGAACTCTTCATGCATCAGAATTGGTCAGCACCATTCAGGCTGTTTCTGCTGTTCATTTGTGCTGGGTGCCAGAGAACAAAGGGCTCTCTAGAGAGCGTGTCCTGTCTTCGACAATTAGTCAAGTGTCCCTGAATAATGTCTTCCATGTGCACTCTTAGTTGCTTCTACAGAAAGCATCTGAGAGTGGTTGGTTTGTTGGTTTGGGTTTGGTTTTTGTTTTTGGGGTTTTTTTGATCATGCAAAGCACAAGTTCTAAGTGGCTGAAAGCTTGTTTTTGCCTTTGCAATCTAGGAGCATTATAGCAGGGCAAAATGTCATTTTTGACAAGGCAGAACTAGAAAGCCCATTTCACTCACGATATCTGACAGGTTATGTTCGTATGGTTCTCTTTTCTTATGCATTCTATCCCTTTCTAAACCTGTGTTATCAAAACAGAAGCAAGGGTGTAAATAAATTCAGTCTTTCCAGCTTTGACAGACACTTAGCAAACGATAGGCCCAAGCAGATGGGGACTCTGGGCTCCAGTGTTTGCTGCTGCTTAGGACTTCTCCAACACCTCTGAATTTGCTGTCTGTACCCATGCATGCCCATTTGTGCCAGTCAGTACTCAGACTTCATTTCCTGTCATGTGTTCTCTTGGGCTTTTCTAACCAGTCTGTCAAGACTTTCATCTTTCTTTTAAAATGTCTTCTGGTACTGGCTTAACACAACAATGAAGAGATTTTAAGGGTAACGTGATTTGCAACTGCACTTCTGTAAAATCTCCAGAGTGGCTCCTAACAACCAGTCAAAAAAGCATGTCCATTTTCCCACTTCAATAGTCACTTTAAATAGGATCAACTTCCATGGAACTATTTCAGTGGTAAGCTGGCCCCACACTAACTTGTGTGGGTGCCTCATCTGTTTAGGGAAAATGAGCATTTTCCCTCTACAGGATCCTATGGGACCAACATTCAGCAGTCAAGTATGGGCAGAGCTTGAAAGGAACAATTTGTCTTTGGTTGACCTGCCATGCAAGAGGTTGTCAGGGAAAGACTTGTATAGCACAAATTATGTCCTTTTCAGCATCAGAAAATGTTCTGACCAACTGAAAGAGACCTTCATAACAATGGCAGAATGATTCTCTGTAAAAAAAAGTTAGCTTAGGTGTTCAATTCAAAATGGATTATCATTTCTGCAATATTTTGTTATTTTAACATATTGTCTATATAACTTGAAGGGCAGTTTATTCACCGACATCCCTGTTGTTGTCTGTTCATGGGGATTTTTTCCCCTATATTTGATAAGGTTTCTGTAAGAAAAATAAGCGGAAACAAAGTGAAAAAACTAATGGCTAGTAAAGGTACGTACTTTTTTTGCCTATAGGCTTCACTGTTCACGTGAAGAGCATCCATTTTTACAGTCTTGTTGACATCATATTTGCAAGCCCACGGGTATTGGAAAAAACATCATCTTTACAAATACAGTACCCTGTCTTGCAGTTCCTGACAAAAGCGCTCTCTGAAAAGACCTGCCAGTTGCATATGTGGGTCAGACTTCAGTCAGCACCAAGCCCTTGGATAATACAACATTATCTTTATCTAAAACTTTTCCACACTGGTGCAGTTTTATTACAGGAATTTCCCTCACAGCTTGGCCAGCTGAGGATGGTTAGTAATATCTGTGCTATTCCAATGCAGACTTCTTTAGATAGTAGACACCCTAGAGATTTAATGCGTTAATTTCA
The DNA here is from genome assembly GCA_013398855.1 of Mohoua ochrocephala. Taxonomy (NCBI): domain Eukaryota; kingdom Metazoa; phylum Chordata; class Aves; order Passeriformes; family Acanthizidae; genus Mohoua; species Mohoua ochrocephala. Next base: position 241,668 of record VZTA01008429.1, on the reverse strand, counting down.
TCAAACATGATGATTTACTTCTTTGTTTATATGTTTTAATAACAGCATCTTTGCATCGTTGTAATTCTTGTGAAAGAAATACTTTATGAAAAGCCTTAGGTGGTTGCTTTGTGCCTTTTCACTCCAGGTGCAAGGCTGTATATTTTAATAGGAAGCCTCAAGACCATTTTTCTGGTCTATGTTTTTCTGTACTTCCAACACTTCATCTGTGCTGCACGCACTGCTGACTCACTTGAAGGTTTCAATAGTGATCTCTCATCAATCACTAAAAGAAACAAGATTACTGGGTCTAAAATTCAGAGTAAATCTTGTCAAAAACATTTAATTTTATCCGGCAATCTCTGCATTTCAGAGTGCTGCTTTGAAATAATGTGTTGCAAAGAATGCAGGGCAGTTTCTAAAAGGCAGCTACTATAAAATATATTGGAATCATATATTGGTTCAGGGTGCTGAATGAGTAGTGGAGGCAAAATAGGAAAAGAATGTCAGTATTTTAAGTGTGTACAGGCCGTTAAGAAAGTGCAGGTGTTTGTGCCTGTGTTCAAGCCTGTGTCTTGGTGTGTGTCGTCCTTTGTCACCTACAAATGATATCAGTCAATGATGGATGCAGTGCTGTGGTCACAGCTCCCTGACCTCCTAACTTCTCCTTTCCTTCATCTCTCTCCCGACCTATCTGCATCTAGAATAGGCCTTTGAATAGATCTGCATCTATCCCTTGCAAATATTTCAAAGGTGACTAAAATGGCTCACCATTCTCTGTTTCCTTAGAGAAACTTGCTATGTCTGAATAAATTGCTGCATAACAATAATTTCAACCAATAGCAGCTGCAGTCCAGAGATCAAAATTTGTGTTGTGAACTCCAGCAAAGCTTCCTAGTGCCTTCAGACTGAGCAAATATGGCAGTAATTGCTTTACAGAATAAGCTGAAATACAGGTGATTGAAGCAGTTTTCTTGGGGTTATCACAAAAGGAGCTCGTGAGCATGGGCAGAAATTCACCACCTCTCCCTTTTCTTAGGCACATATTGTAACTGCAAAGTTGCAAATTAAAGAAATTCCCACCTGACCTGCTGGCCTGATACATGTGTGACTGAGACTTAAATCTAATTCTCTCATTCTCTTGAACAAGCTAATGTTATATAAGATTAAAGGTGGATGGAAAGCCTTGATGATATTGAACTTATTTCATGAAACTTAATCTATTTCAGTGGCAGGATGTAAGTGGGCCCTTCACACTCAAAATGACCCAAGTCAGCCTGGCGAGCATCCTCTTGTCATGAGGAAGTTACCTTCTGGCTGGGGCTCTGCCTCCGTGCCTGTTTCTGTCAGGTGCCAACCTTTGCTAGCTGTGAGTTCATTGAGTTTTCTCCTCCCCATCTGCATCTCAGCTGTGCCTGTCCCTTGCATCTTCCACTTTGATCCAGTTGGTTCTTTCACTCTCTTTCTGCCTTTCCATTTGTTTCCTCCCTGTGAACGTTCCCTCCTCCTAACTGCACATTCATACAGGAAAAGAAAACCATAAATCTATTGTGATATTTGAGGTCAATGTATACTTTGTTGGAGAAACTTCCAAAAGTGCCTCTTCCTGTCTCCTTTTTCATCTCTATAATAAGTAGCTGGTAGAATCTGCTGCAATGGTCATAATAGATAATACCTTCTATTATCCATTGTTTCAAAGTAAAAAATTGGGTTGTTAACCTATGAAAAGTAACATTACAGTTACCTCAATCTTTTCTAGATATATCACTAAAGTGAGTTCTAATGAATTGATATATTTCAAATAATTTTGAGTAGCTGGAAAAATTACATTTATTTGAAAATGGTGAAGGTTTTTATTTCTTTTCTTGTGCATTCCCTGAAAGCTCCAGTTTTCAAACACCGACTTAAATTACTTTTTAATGCATCTAGCCTTGAATATAAGTTGAAATCAGTGATACTAAAATTCAGATATAAGATGTGCTTGATCAGCATCTAAAAATGCATGGTACTTTTTGCGAAACCCCGACTCAGTCCCTGAAGAAAACCCTCTCCACTTTTTTGTAAATGGACTCCAATTTCAGTCTTTCACTTAGGAAGTGAAATATATATGATTGCTTTACCTCCGATTATTTGTCAACAGATACTCAGGATGCAAAACTGTAGATTGGAAGAATCCTATATTTAATTATTTGAAGCCATTTGATTTTTATCTTTTGGGTCCATTCCAAATTCTTTTTTTTCCTCTCCTACCCAGTATGTAACATAACATTACAACCTGAAGTTTAGCTGCTTTGTTCCTTTTTACTTCATAACCTTTTATAGGGCTTTGCAAATTAAATTTGGTGATTAAAACAGACAAGTTTCTTTAACACAAATTATAGCCTATCTTAGAATGCATGATCTGTTTCATAGTCATTACTGTGACTAAGTGGGTTGTGTGGCAGGAGACTCAAGACTCTAGCTTAATAAATCATTGCCCGCTTGGTCAGTTTTAGGCATGAAAGAACAAAAGCATAATATAATTTCTGGTTCAACTAAAGGATTATCAAGAAAGATTTGTGAGTTGTGTGCAACCCCCTAACCTTCTGGGAAAGAAGGTATTCTAAGACTCACTTATCTTTCCCTGAATGAATTAAACAGCCTTGCCAATTAAAAATCCTTTATTGATAACCTGCAGATTTATTTTGTGCTATAGCTACGACGTGGGTACCACGAGACAAAGTTGAATACCATTGTGTCGATCTCCCAGTGGGAGGCAGGCAACGTGTCAAAGAGCCTCACGTGCTTTGTGAATGTGGGGTTTTGGAAACTGTCCACACCTTCCCCATCTGGATGGCCCTGCAATAGACTGTGAAACCATCTGAGTAAGAAAGCAAATAAACAACTTAGAGGAACTCTAAGAGACATTCAGCTGAGTGATCTAGAGTTTCAACAATGCAAAATATACATGCACAATTGTGTGGGAATTTCTTCAGAAGTTAAATTAGGATCTTGAATGCATGCAGGGGAATGAGGATGGTTTAATCATAGATGAATGAAGTTTAACTTATTTAAATGTCACTCTCTGTCTCCGCTTCTAATTGTACCATATGGTATCACCTAATAGGAGCCAAGTGCGGATGCCAGTTACATCACAGTATATTATAAAGCAATCAAATTTGAAGTGAAGATTTATGATGGAGCTCTTCTTTGTTAAAATCAAGCAAACAAAAAAGCCATCTGATCTATTACGGTCACTGAATAGGCCTCTGTCTTAAAGTTCCTGTTCCAAAGATGTTCCTCGGTGTGCATCCTCCATCCCTAGGAAGCCTCATAGAGGGTTAAGAGCTGAGGGAAGGGTTCCAGAGGTTAGGCCTACCTTTGTGCTGTGGCAAAAATTCTTTGCTCAGGAAGAACAAAGTGGCAAGGTCCTGAATGAGCTGCGGGGTTGTGCCCTGCTGGTGTGCAGCTGATGGAGCTGGAGTGCCTGATATCCCGATGCTTCTGGTGAGTGCATTTAGGAGCCCTGTTTTGAGACCATCATCAATTTTCTCTCCCCTACCCAGACATCTACTGCTACATGTTAAGGAGGTGGACAAGACCATTTACTAATTTAATTTTAAACCCTGTCTAACCCAAGGTACAGAGTCTTGTTTTGGGCACTAGGTTTGAACACGTGACTGTGAATGCTTTTGAGGAGATACTTAATCACAAAAACCCAAAAAATGATGGAGAATCCTTTGCCTGCTTTCATGTCCAGGTAGTACTATGTGGTTCTAGAAAAGTTAGACAAACTTGAAAATTAAATTAGGTGCCAGTAAGCTTCCTTAGCCTGCCTGTGTGTACATCGTCATTAAAAATGAATAACTCGATCAGTAAAGTAATGGGGTTTTTCCACATTTTCTTCCCATTATTTACATCCAGAATTCACAGCTGCATTTCAGTCAGTCACAGTAACTCCTCAGAAGCTGCAAAACTGTCATTTCTTTTCCTGCTTTGTTACAGGACAGGCAGTGGAATTCACATTGTTTTTATTTTACTTTTTTTTTTAAGTGAGGAAAAATCAGCATAGCTCTCTGTTTATTTCCTTTTTAATATCTCCAAATGATTACTGAAACCGTTAGAAATACCACGAATGATGATAAAACATTTGCCCTTGTTCCTGTGATCAGAGAGAAGTCGTTAGAGTTGATGTTACTTTGCTTGAGATGGTATAAAACTCAAAATAACGTGGTAATACACTTGGTTGGAGAAATAGCTACTTGGAAAAAATTTCCAATAAATTTGATTTTGAGTGATCTCTTCAGCCAACTGAAGAATTGCTCTTTAGAAAAGCTAATCTGATATTATTTGAAACAATTTATCATTCAATATCAAAGCAATATCCTGCTGGAACACCAGGAGGACATCAGCATTCATCTGCAAACAGGATTCAAACAGTCATTTCTGCCATTGCCAGTTAGGGAAGCTTTAAAATAACAGTCACCAGGAATAATCTGCAGGTGAAGAAATTGCAACACATGTGCTTTCTGACTGTAATTTGACCTGTGTGCAAGCATGTAAATCTCCTATTATTCCCAAACTGAATAATCCTTGGATAAAACCAAAGCCATCAGGCGGAAATAATAGTCAGAAGTATGTAGCACTGACAGTACGCAGAGCTCGCTCTTCTTCTCTGGCTTTTGTTGCAAGGCTTGCTGAGCGAGGGGTGAAATAAAACAGTTCCATGAGAGTGTGTGAATCTTCAAGTACAACAGAATGATCTGTCCAGACTAAAAATACAGAGAAAGATGAAACAGGAAGAATATTAGGGTGGATGTACAGGGTCTGAGACAACACAGCAGCAATGCTTTTCTCCTGCTGAAGAAAAGTGCATGGGTTTGATCAGATGGGTTCAGCTCTGAACGGAAGGATTCCTAGTTCCTCCTCACGTCTGCCTTTGGAGACCGGGATATTCACAAAGTATTCTGTTACAAAAGTAAAGCAGTGCCCTGGCAAACTCATGCCATACGTGATATGAAACAGATCCTCCCAAGTGGAACACAGCATACATTTTCCTTTCAGATTTACCCCCAAAGAATTTTCATTGTTCCTAATAATTTAATCCAGGTTCCCTCCTCTCTCTGCGTGTTATTTACAGAAGTAGTTCAATGTACAAACTCATTTGTCTCCTTCCTTTTGCTGTTAAAAATTTTCAGGGAAATGATTGGAGAAAGTTAAGCATAATTACTGTTCAGATTTTGGTCTGCCTCCTGAGACTACCCTCTCTGGGAAAATACTCATGATGATTTTTCTGATGCCTCTCTCTGTGGAGAGAGTCTGCTGTTGTGCTTTTGTTGCCTGGCCTACCCAGGCTCCTGGTAGAGAGTGGAGAGACAGAAATTTTTCCAGAGGGGAAAATCAAAGCATCTTTATGACACACCTCTTGTAAATTGCCCTCTCCAGAGACTGGTCTCTTCCATTTATTTTAGGTGGCATATAAAACTTGTGTTGAAGCAGCATTGCTGTCTCCCAGGGAGATTTTTTGCATAGCCAATGCAAGTTTTAGGTTTACTCTCTTATAAGTTGATTTAGCTGCATCTTGCCAGCTCTAGCTGGGGTTATTTCTGGGAATGAGTGTAAGTAGTCCAAAAAACCACACCTACCTTCCTTCTGTCAGGTAGGTTGCCAGTTGGAAATCTCTTATTAGGCTGTAGGTGATGAGCATTTGAAAAAATCCCTGTGGCCTATTGCAGTGAGGAACCCCTGGAACAGCTGTATCTCATGAGAAGTCGATGATCCATAGTTAGAGGTGTCTGGTCTGTATTTCTATGTGGCTGTACCACGCTTGTGGATGAAAGGAGGCCTGCTGCCTGAAGAAGGTCCCTGTCAAAGGACATGTGCTTGACAGCTGAGTTGTACCGAATAATCCTGCTGAAGGTACTAGGTCACCAAGAGGAAAAGCTTCAGGATGTGGCCTAAGGTAAGAAGAGGGCATTATTAGTGTTGATATTTTTAACAAGAAGTGAGTTGCCAGTTTCGTGATAGCAGATTCTGATTAAATTAGTCATATCTGATTTTTGAGGCAAATGGAGGACGTGTCCGAGTATCACCGCAATCACGCTATCTCTCAATCTATAATGATTCCACAATGGGCAGAACCGTGGTTTGTGGTTCCCTCAGCAGATTCCTGGCCTTGCAGTTGAAGTGGGTGCAGACAACTTGTGGCTATGTGGGCCCCTGCCTTCCCGTGCAGCCTCCTGTGGAAGTTGCATTTTTAAGCTGCCTGAATGCTGTGCCTGCTGTATCCAGCTAGAAAAACAGAGTCCTTGTGCCTGTGACACCTGTATAATGAGCATTGTTCTGACTGACTGGCTTCTCCCTTCCAGTTCATTTCAAGCATCTCTGGTAAAGTAATTTTCCTCTCATCACCCTGATGCTGTCACACCCACACCCTAATTGGAGCACCTTCCCATCAACTACCATGTCACCCTTATTACCACAGCAATCTTCCATCTAGACTCTCAATGTTTTCCACCCGGCCCATTCCCCATGCACTGCTCTGTCCTCTTTCTCCCTCTAAATCTGTATGCATAACTTAAAAATTTCTGCTCTTCTGTCACCAAAATTGAAGCAACCTCGGATACCATTTTAAGATACAGGCAACAAATTCTTAAAGAGAAGGAGATAATTTGTATACTTTGGGAAAATCCATGAGTTTTGGGTTAGTCTGGGAAGTTTTACTAACAATAATAAATGTGTCAATGGAATCTCATTGAGCATGTCCTCTCAAAATTCAGATTTTCTCCTTTGTGTATACTTGCTATGTTTCTGCTCTTTGCGACCACCAGGTATTGAAATCAATAATGTTTGGGTTGCGAGAGGACGGGGGGTTTCCAGATTAAAGCAGCATTTTAAAATGCATTGATAGAAACGTTGGTCTCGGACAGAGAGAACGTGACAATGATGCTAAAAGTGCCTTTCTTTCTGATAGATCAACAATGGATATTTTTTTTCTTGACAGATACTATTCTGAACTATTCCTATTTCACCTATTTCTCTTCCAGATGATTTTAGTTCCAAAATTACACACGGGTCCTTTCCCTACACGTTACACAACTGGAACATTTAAATTAACTGTGGCGTGCTTGTCATTAGAACTGAAAGTGTGCTGAGTTCCGTGTCTCTGCATTACCATAAATTGTTTGAGACCTCTTTGCAAGACTTGTTAAAATTGTTTTGAGGAATGTTTCCCACTGTTTGATCTGGTTTTGGTCAGTAACTCAGTCATGGGTAAGTACATTTTATTTTCTCTGCACAGATGTTTTATCTGTCACATATAATGCCAATCAGATTAGGTAATTCCAGGTGATCTTGTCAGTTTGTTCTATATAAGTCCTTGCAGGACAGGCAACCCGTATGGACGTAGTGCAGGAAATTCATTTGTCTTCTGTTCATTGTCATCCTTGGCTGTCACAGAAAATCATTTCTCACAATACCATATGTGCTAGACCCATTATTCTGCTCTATGCTGTATCACATGTATTTTATGTTGACTGACGCTTGGTTTTCACATTTTAGATTAAGAGGAGTGACTCCATAACATGTTCTGAAGGTGTTTATCAAATTCACAGCTCTTGTCACACTATGTCCTAAAGAAATTAAACTAAACATTGTTGGTGTGCAGTCTGAACCTGGGCATTACCATTTAAAACAGTTACTGTAACAGTAGTTTGTTCATTTTAGGAGGAAAAGGAAGTCTGTAAAATATGAAACAAGTTCTTCCTCTCTATATATTCTGTGGGCTGGGCCTAATTCTTTGGAAAGTATGTTGGGAAGAGAGAGATCACCTGCAGTTTGCATTGACTTGAATTGCACATAGGCTACATGTTTAAGGGCAGGACTTGACACACTACCTGTAGAAATGACAGTAAGATTTTCTTAAGTATTAGCTTTCACAGTCCATCACAAACAATTTTAAAGTACATTCAGCCAGGTCAGGTTCCTGCACAGGCATTAATCTCACCGGGTGACTCTTCTGTGAAAAGAGATTCTTACTGATCATGAGATTCAATGTTAGAGTTGCAGAACCAGGACCTAAGAGAGAAATGTTTTCAGCTTCTAGTGGTTATCCATATACCATGTGTCTCTTCATCGCTGGGGCATTTTTTGACCTTCAAATCATGTTAAAAAACCCACTTGGTTCCTGAGTACTGCTTAGGGCACAGATATCCAGAGTTCCTGCTTGAATTTTATTATTGCAATGGCAGTTAAGGATAATTAAGATAGGGGGAGGAATCTTAGCCTCAGTACCATTTCTATTCATTATTTTTAACATTTGCACTGAATGAACTACATGTCTTTGATAGATGAACTTGTTTTGCTTTAGCATAGTCCTCTGATGTCACCTGAGCAGGAGAGCAGAGTTCAAGTGTCCTGTCAGCCTGCAGGCTTGCAGAGGTGATCTGAGTATCCTCGAGTATCTTGGGAAACCATATTTTTCCTCTTCTTTTCCCCAGACTTGGACCATTTCTGTTTAGGATGATCACTCCATTTCACACCAGAACATAGAATTCTGGCCGCTGAGGTTTATGTCAAAGAGGACTGATTGCTTAAAGCCAAGAATAAATCCAACAATTTATACATATGCAAGGAGCCTCGCTGCATGATCTGTTCAGCCCTAGTAACCTGATTAACTTTTCAAACCTTTCTTTGCAAGGAGGAAGATCAGCTTTTTCTCCTTCCCTCCTCCTTCAAAACTAATGTTCTTTACAGCATGAAAAGCTGTCATGTATAATGGAAACCCCAGGTGCATGCCTCAGTGCTGGGTGGACTTATGGCAGGGAGAAGAAGAGACGATATTAAGACCTTTTATAGACAGAATAGACTAACTCATTTATTTATTTATTTATTCATTTATTTATAGAGGAAGGATTCTAACAATTTATTTTACAAGACCCACCAGCCCTACTGGTAAATATGAGTTTTATTACCCAATGTGGGAACATGGGTGTCATTTTAGCAAACTGACCAGGGCACATCTCTAGTAAAATAGCAAATGGTATGGATTACGGGAGACCTTGTGACTGGATATTGCTTAGCAACTACACGTGTTTAGATCACAGACCTGGTGAGGTAATTCACGCTGGGGATGAATAGGTAGCATCTGACCACATAACACACACCATGTTCAAAACAACTAACCCTTTCACTGCCTTCTGGCAGCACCCTTATCTTTCTCCATTCCTATCTTTATAAAGCACTGTTAAGGATGAGAAATGTAAGTTTTTCATAATTTGGAGAATTTTGAAGTTCCTCCTTCTACAAAATTTTGTTCAGATGGAATTTCTGTGCTCTCTTGTCTGGCTAAAATTACACAGGACATGTTGCAGTCAAGAGTCAATGTTGCTGTAGAAATTTTGACTTTTTCCTTTTATAGCAGCTGCTACATTTTGAGTTCCTTTTCAAACTAATAGTCAGACCTCCCCATGTTACCCATATGCCACCAAGATGGTACCCTTGGAATAGAAGGGCATGTTTGTGCTAAGTGTTTTCTCATGATGGATTTTTTTCTGTGGTTTGAAAATTTTATGAATGTGTCAGTACATTCTTATCTAAAGTTGAAAAACTATGTTACTTAATATTATGTAGAAGTCCTAAAGGACTTGACAAAGACTTTGTTCGGTGGTTTGTTGAAGACTATTGTAAGGATATAACCACATCCCAAGAAGTGAGCATTATGTATGTATGCAGTGACTTCTAGAAGAGGATATTGCCCAAACACTGTGTGAATCTGCTTTTGTACCAGGACGGAGATGTGTGTGCTTTGTTCTTAAAAAAACCAAACAAATAATTCGAAATATACCTGATGCCCTCACCACTTTGCGTTCTTTTAAAAGTTTCATGTATTTTCCTTGCTCTTGGCAGAGAAGTAAAAATACATTTTTTAAAAACAAAATTGCAACCATTCTTCCCTAACTAGAAAAGTGTGATGTTACATAGTCCATTATCTTTATTAATATATTTTATCTAAGTATTTAGGAAGTGTGATGGGCATCTTTGGTGTCCTCTGTTTTGGAGCATTCTGAGTGCCTCAAGGCTGAGGTACTTAAGTGTGAAGGTTATGACTTTCTCATGCACTGATTTCACTTGCAAATCAAGAATAGTCCTAATTAATAAACAGGTCTTTCAGAACAGGCAAACGAATTGTGTGTTGTGGTCTGGCAGAGATTTTGAATTTGAATACCCTTCCCTTCCCCTCTACCTCTTTGCTAGGAAATTGTTGAAAAGTGATTTTAATTGTGTAAAATTTTATTATTATGCCCAGTTTTCACAGCTGGCACTGCCCTCGTGCACAAAACTACACAAATGTGGTTCTGAGATGGTAAACTGATAATTTCTTTATTTCTCGGAAGTTAAAAAAACCAGCATTAAGAGACATTCCACTCAGGCCATGCTTTGTAAAGGGATTCATATTTAAATTGTAAGAAGAAAATTGTAAACCAAATACAAGCATCTAAATATCATGAAAAATTGTAAAAATCACATTTGATGCCTGAAATTTGTAGCTTCATATGGAATTTGAAACTATCAGCTAAAATATTTCTGATTGCATAAAGTGCATGAAGTGTTAACTAAACTAGCAGCTCACATTGACATATATGTGAGCAAACTGCTGAAATGAGACTGCTGAGACCTGCTCACTGTGTCCAGAGACAGGGCCAGACTCTGCATGTTCCACCTCAGAAAAAAGTGTCCTTGTCTTCAGTACATTTAATTAATGTTCTTGGTCTATGATGATCACATTTAAAATCTCACTTCTGAAATGAAGCAATGTGTGTGGGAGTTCGTGTGTGAGAAGCGTCTGGAGTTGGGCTCATCTGCAACTGTTGAAAGAGCAGTACTTTGCTCTTCAGATACTGTCCATCAATTCGGGATCTTGCCGTCTTTCCAAGCCAACCTGTGACACCACTAAGGAAATAAAGATAGAAAGGAGGGAGATAATTTTTTCAACATCCTATAGGAAATGCGCTGGAATTGGAGCCCATCTCCTCTGAGTCTTGCTCCTTTTTCTTGATCAAAAGTGTGCTCTACCTCTCCATAGGCATCCAATGTGTGTTTCAGCTGACCCTCTGCTCTGTGGGGCACCCTTTGTTTTAGATCTAAATTTAACTCTGTTTCATACACAGCTTGGCTTTTCATGCTGCTGTTATAATAAATTATAAATCTGAAAGGCTGATTCACCCAACAGTAAAAACTGCTATTGTTCAGCCTGGGAACATGATACTGTTTTAGAAACTGAGATTTGGATTTTTTTTAATTCAGGAGAGCCTCAAACCTTTTCCTCTGTGATAAATCCTAGCACCTGATGTCCTCAACATCTTTGCGTAACTGCTGAAACAAATGATTGCTACCAAGCTGGTTTGGTATCTAGAGGTTGTGGAGTCGGGGTTGTCTGAAATGTAAAAATGCAGATGGATCCCAAGGTTTTTTCCTTAGCATTAGCATGATTTTTTTAACCTTTTTTTGAATTGATATTTTATGGCCAAGAAGGTGAATTGTTTAGGGGAAGAAAAGCTCACTCAAATCAATCTGTGTAGGACCCTGTTGATTGTCTAGGTGCAACTTGAGCAAGTAGAGTTGAACGTATTCTCTACTTGCCTGTAAAAGAGTCTCTGCGCCCCCCAAAGGGTTTGTGCCTGCACAGCACAACCAAAGCCCCTTTCCCCCTTTAAGCCAGCCACAACCCGTGGATCGGATCTAGTGGAGCAGAGCCTCCATTTATAGCCCTCACAGCAGTTGGCACCCTCTGTGTGGATACAGGGCTTGTGTGCCAAATCTCAGCTGTGCTGCCTGATTCAAGACCTAGCCTCTATTGGCATTTAAACTGCACTTAAATCTGGAATGTGGGATGTTCAAGGGCCATCAGCCTGTTGGCCTTCAAATCTCATCTGTGAGAGCTTGTTCTTAGGAGAAAATACCATCTGTTCTTCTCCTTTCTGTCAAGGGCAATCCCATAGTCTTTTGCAAGGAACTTTCAGGGGACTTTCAAAGTTCAACAGCCTTGTCCTTGTCAACAGACATTTTGGGGAGGAGTTAGGTTCTAGATTTTCCCATAATATGGACTCGTTTGTCTTGCTAATGGAAGAATATTGCTGCAGTTTACTCGGGAGGTCTGCATGAAAAGATTGGAACAAATGTCTTGAATGCTTGGGATGAATTTAGCCTGAAGCAGTGACTTCAGGACTGTTGGCTGCTTTACTGTTGCATCTAGTTGCTTGGTGAGTCTCTGTTTATCTCTGTTTCCTAGTTTGTGTTGGTTCCTTCACTAGATCTTACTTTACCATCTTTTGTCACAGGAAACAGTGTGTGTGCATTCAAATAATAGCATAACATAAAATGTGTCTCTAAGAAATACATATTTTTATATGCTACATGTAGATGATACATTAAAGATGCAGGCATCATCCCAGCCTAGGTCTTTCCAAATAATTCAGTGTTTGGATTGGTGTGGGGTGGCTGGGAGGGTTGTGTGTTTTCAAGTGAAACAAACCATTAAATTGTGAATGTGACAGAGAGGCTTGTGCTGGAGACTGGTACTGGTCATATCAGTCTCTTGGCTGATGGGTAAGTCCCTCATTTGGGACCTATTTTAGGCCTTTTCTCTAGATGTCTTTCATAAGATGATAGTAGCAACACACTTTAACTTGACCTAATTTAAAAACTAATTAAAAAGATTAATTTAAATTAATCTTTTCCAGAGCACCTTCTTGAAAAATCAGTTGCCCTGTGGAAAGGAGCCAGCCGGAGACAGCTCTGAAACTACGCTTTTGATCTGAATACCCACCTAATGCAAAGGTCAGACACAGACTGCATCTGGCTGCCATCCTTTGAATGAACAATTTCAATCCTGTTCCGTGTCCCCATACACTCCTGCAGGGAAAACACAGAGTTAGGTTCAAGTCTGAAATTATTATCTTCTTCGAATAGGAATCCTAGATCATGATTTACCCGGAAACACATTCTGCTAACTGCACCCAATATGTAACAACGGTGTCAGAAAAATGGAAGGAAGGGAGACAACAGTTCATTCACTGTGGGGTTTTGTTCATTTGATAAATGGCAGCTTGTCCAGGTGCTGTGTTAGCAATAATTTTCCATTTGATTGAATAATTGGGAATACATTGCCCCAGTCACTCAAAGTGCATTAGCAGTAAGGGGAGACTAGCTGCTTCTCCATAAAACATGCAGGTGTTGCTCATATCCTCACTGCTCTAAATTGTAGGACTGAGGATGGGGTTTCAGGTATCCAGTGGTGTGATGGAGCAGGCAAAACAACCAGAATAAATCCGTGGGAGGATCCTTCCCTCTTTTTGAATGAGGAACACATGAAGTGCCTACCTAGTAGTGATGTCAGCTGAGATCAAAGCTTCCAAATGGCATCTCCAGTGATAGACTGGTTTAAAGGGAAGTGTGTAAGGAAGTAGTAGAGGCGTAGAAAGGATGGTAGCTTCCAAGGCTCATTGGGGAAGGTGAATTGACAGGAGGACAAGGCCATTCCACCAAGTGGTCTAAGTGACAAACTTTAGATTGTCAAAAACCCATTTGGCTGTCACCCAGCATTGAAGACACATAAAATTTTGCATGACAACGTTGATGTTAATATTGTCAAATGACCAAAAATGCTGCTAGATGTTGGGATTGCTGACCCGTTCCGGGCCTTGCTTTAATCTAAGCCCACCCAGGCTCACAGATTACGTGCTCAAGTGCACATTCACTGGACTATCACCAACGGGTTCTCTCAGAAGACCAGTTCCATGTGTAGGACCTAAAACCCAGGCTGATGGATTAAAACAGAGCACATACTCTTTAGGGTGTGTTAGAAAAGACCACAGGTCTTAGCCCTTCCTCATTTCTGCAAAGTGAGATTGTAATTCCAAGCCTCATCTATTCAAGGCTGTAAGTTTTAAATGCAAATTACCAAGGTCAGGGTCTGGAAAGATGTATTTCTAAATTGCAAAGAGGGATGGGAAGTCAGAGGCTTCTCTGAACTCCCTGTTGGCAAGCTTTATTTGCTCCCTGTTGACTTTGGGCACCCGTTTGTGGTTGCCTTACTCTCTCCACATTCCATGAGCAGACATTATAACAAATATTAGAATGCAAGAGTCCTTCACGGGCAAATCTGGCCTGCTGAGTACTTCAGAACTCATTTTCCCTTCCAGCAAAAACAGAGGGAGCTTTACTCCTTTCCGCTGTGATTTTTACCTCGTAACATCACTAGTGCAGTAGAAAACAGGTGACCTGGTTGTAAATTAAGGTCAGAATTGCTGCATGTGTACACATGGTTTCTACCATCAGATAAATACACAGATAAACATGTGGTAGCTATTTTAATCAATCATACCCTGGGAGCTTTGCCCACTGTGTTCCCAAGAACAGGGCGTAAGATGCAGCACTCTAAAGAAATTCCACACATTGCAGCAAGTGACCCCTTACCAAAACCAGGGCTGAGAAAAACTGTAATTTCCTTATTAGAATCACATGTCATCACCTTGCCAGCTACATTCTTGAATGCTCCTCAGCTCTTTTTTTGCACTGGCTTCCCACAAACACTGCACATAAAACCAGGGTGACTCACAGCATCCTTCTATGTCAAACAATTCTCCGAAAAGGCTGCGCTGGAGTCATTTGATGCCGTGTTTGCTAGTGCCCTGGAGGCCTCCAGGCAATCCCCAAGTCAGCTGAGTTCATGTTACCAGAGATAAGTAGTTGGCGCTCAGACTGCGTGCATGTACAACTGTGACTTCTTTTCAGTCATAAAGTAATTTTCCAATTTATGTGGAAATCACATATTGCTCACCAAATATAGGAAACAGGTCACATTGCAGTCAATATTCTCCAGGTGCTATATGGTCAATTCTGATTGACGACTCATTCAGAAGTTCTTGTTGGCTTTGGTTCTTCCTAACTGAGCTATTTGCAGCAAGCAGTGTTTGTGCTTGGCAGATAACCATGTTACAAATATGAGTAAACACTAATTATTTACAGGATGGATAATTGCCCGAGGGAGCAATGATCACCAGGTTTCCTCTTTTCCCCCTTTTCTTCTTCTTTCCCCCTTATGCAAGAAAGTTTCTCAGAGTTAAAAAGTGGAAAACACTAAGAGGGTCAGGGAAGGAACAGTTCTGGACAGCACCTTCAGGGAAGTCTGTTTTCAAAACTTTGAGGACTATATTAAAGCTGTAACTGTGCAGAGTGAGGTTTTTACTTTTTTATCCTGGATGCAAATTTACACAGCTCCCTTCATGTTTTTAGGAAGCGTTGCTTCAAAGGAGCCTGAAACTCCCTCTTAGATGACGGATTGGCGTTCTCCAAAGCATAGATCTCCTGCAAGACTGCTGAAAAGAGGCAGTGAACTATCTGAATAACAAGCCTCTATTTACTCAGGTCCTCTTAATCTCAGCCCACTCTCATATGATTAGCAGGGTGTCTGCTGGAGGAAGCCATGGTTCTCTCCATGCAGTTGGCCTTGCCTGCACTTTCAGGGCATGAAACTTTCAAGCAGCTTTTCCTGTGGGCCCCAGAGGACTGCATGCTATGCCTCAGCATGAGGAAGCAGAACAGGATCCTCCAAGAGAATGTACTTGTCAGTTCTCTTCAGGATGGGAGATGAAGTTATGCTATCCAGATGAACTCTCTCCTGCTATTGGCAACTCAGCATTCCCCAACGTTTAAGTGAAACTGAAGCTGCAAAGTTAATGTTTAAATTCTTTCTGTGTAAAAGTTGCAGTGAAACCATGAGACTTTTATCTCTGAATTTTTTTTACTGATAACAAGGAAGCTTTATAATCTTATTCTAATTCACATTTTGTGCAGCAACAGGTTAAAATTTCACTGGGGTTAGGGTGGTCATGCAGAGAAACAATTTTTAGGAGTGTATTTGAAAACTGAAAGTGGGACTTTGAACAGCATTTTTAGACCCAGAAATTAGAGCTCAGCAGGTGGAAGGCTGTGATTCCAGGAAACTAAAAATCCTCTTGGCAAAAGAAAGAAAAGTTTTAACCTTTGCCCATTTCTGTTTGGATTTGAGGAAGAGTACAGACTGATATTATAAGAGTACTCTGATATTATATATATTCAGAGCCAAATATATCAAGTTGCATGAATGGTCTTTACTGTCTGTCTTTACAGTCCAAATTACTGAAGTTATTTTGATAATGGTTGTGTGTCTAGGCAGGTTTGAGAATGCCCATGTCAGGTATGTAAGGTCTCTGGAGAACTTTTGGATCTCTTGTTACCAGAGATTTTGAGTCTACACATTGTAGACTCATTAAAATGAGCTTGTGCTCATTAAAAAGAGGCCACTACAATAGGGATAGCAGGATTTCACAATAAGCAAAATTGTATTATAAGCATAAACACAATTCCTGTGTGTCGGTGTCCTTTTGTCTATAAACAGCCATACTTTGCATCCTGCCTTTCACCTCTTAAAAAAACCAAACCAACAAACCACAAACAACAACCCCCCCCCCAACCAGCCAAGCCCCAAAGCATCAATGGAGCACAAAGAAGCTCTGCTGTGCCAGCTAACCAGCTAGTTTGGTGTAGCATAAGGTGCAGGAAAGGAATGAATGTGACTTGTTGTGACTGATTAAGAGGGGCAAGGAAGGAGAATGGGGAACAATGAATGCATGCTGTGTGGAGTGTGCATAGTCCTGGAAAGTAAGAGAGTGAAATGCTGCTGAAATATTGATAGGGTGGATAGGATCTGGAATGATTGACGGCATGTGTGTGTGTCTTGGCAAGTTTAATTGGATTTGTTGGGGTAGAGAGTGGAAGAATGTGGTGCATTTCCTTTTATGGGTTTCTTTCTTTCAGTCTCTTCTTTTCTTTCCTATAGAATTGACATTCAATGCATATACTTTTCATTGTCTGCATAGAAAACCTGGTCTTTATTCCCCTAAATTTTAAGGTTGAGGGAGCTGTGTAGAGGGGATGAAAAGAGATGTAAAACAGCTTTCATTGCTTTTTATTTACTACTTGTCTTCACTCTTCAGTGAGTAGTCATGCCTAGTGAGAGTGGTGACTTGGAGGGGAAAGAAAAGAAAGAACATGTAATTGAATGGTGGCTAAATGAATTTCAGTATTATGATGACCATTGTAACAGGAATTCTTCCATGAGGACTGGCGTATGTGCTCTACTGAGTATTACTGTGGTTTTCTTTTTGGCTTATCATCAGTAACCAGATTCCTATCATCTTGCCACAAGGGGGGAAACTGGGGCTCTAGGCACAAAGGTCTTAGGTCATACCAGAGAGAAGTGCAGGTCCCTCAAAATGCTGATCACCCCAATGCCTGTTCAGCCTCCTAACTTCTGCTGAAACAAGTAGGTGTCTGTGGGGAGCCTCCTCAGTTGCTTTGATGGTTGAAGCCTGGATTCACAAGTTTCCAGCCACAGTGTATGTCAGCTTTTTCTGCAAGGCTGTTTTAGCCTTCCTTTCTCCCTCATGCCTTTCTGCAGCACAAGTATCCTGTGCTTTTAAGAAGAACTGTTGAACCATCTGTTCTCTCCCCAAGTGTGATTTCCCATTCTGGTATAAATCAGTAGTTCCTCCGATGTCAAAACTAGAAAGCAGAAAACCACCCTGGATTGCTGATTTCTGTAAAGCTGGGGGGTGGTTATGGGTTTTGGTTTGTTTTCGGGGCTTGATTTTGTTTAGTTTCTTTTTCATCATGGATTTTGGTGTTGTAGGTCAGAGAGCTGATGCTGAGGATGACAGCTTCCAAGGTGTTCCAAAGCAAGAATCCCAATTGCTGCTCCTGGGCTCAGTGGGAGAGAAGCCTGGTGTGAGTGAAGGAGCACAGAATCCAGGAGGCTTCCCTTGTGTGGTGAAGATGGACAGCTACTGTTAGAGGCCACTGTATCAAAGGGTAAGAATTTTCACTTGCTCCTGAGTTCAGTGTGACTCACTAGCCAAAGACTTGATAATCCCTTCTCAAACTTGTGATCTTTCCAAGCCCTTGGGCATATACTTCAGAGCTTTTGTTTCTTCCCTTCTTTTTGCTTCACTCTGCCCCACAAGCAAGCTTAACAGTCTGTGAAAACCGATGGGTTGGTAGCTATAAGGAGGGGGGGCTTAATGACATGTTCAGTCATCTCTGAAGAGATGAAGCCAAACATGTGTCTGGTAGCAGGATATTTTTGGAGCTGTTTGTCTATTTTCAAATAACAAGTTTAATGTAATAATGTCATTACACAGCTCTAAATTCAAGGACATGTTTTCACTGAAACACAATAGAAGCTAAGCTATCAGTCAGATAGCTCATTTTCATTGCAGTAACAGCCAGTTTCACTGGCAGAAGTATTTCTGAATTTTCCCCTTCTACTTACTTAAGGCTGCTTTTGGCGTGAGATAAATGTATCTTCCTGAGACCAATTAAAGACTTCTGGGGAAAAAAGAGGCAAAGTATAGGAGAACAGTCTGCTTGTTTGTTTGATCTGATTTGTTTTTATTAGTGTGTAAGCTAAATTCAATTTCTGAGTAAAATTGTTGATGCAAGAAACCACACATCATTTTTCTGCTCTGGATGTTGTACCTCCTTCTTATGAAAAACCTGAATTTCAGGAAAAAAACCCCAAACAGCAGAGGTATCATTCATGAAGAGTCAACCAATGTCTTTATTGCTCCACTAATCAACGACCATCTATCTCTGCCTGCTGCAAATTTGCTCCCATTGCCCCAAATGTTAACTCTTTAATCTTAGCACCCTCTGCTGTGGACAGCTATAACAACATCATACTGAATTATTCTTGGTTTATAACTTGTGTATTTCTTTTGTACCAAAGGGTCTACAAATGCGGTAAAACTTGTGTCAATGGAGCTGCATGAATACGATATGAAAAATACATTCATTTTCTTGTGTTAATCTGGAAGGTAACTTTCTTTTCAAATGTTTACTGAAGAAAAGATGTGTAGAGTACACACAAAAGGTTCTAAATCGTTGTAGATTAGAGAGGATCCCAAACCATAATCTTAACCTTTGCAAAAGAGATGTGTAGGCATGCAACCTTACTTCAGTCTGGAGATCACCTCCAGGTTGCCAAGGCCATAGGAAAAAGCCCATATTTGCCACATGCACTGATCATGTCACGTCTACCTCTGGCGATACCACTTCTGAAATGTCAAAATAGACAAGAAGCGAAGAGTGAGTGCAACATATCTGGGGTGCATACGCACAGCATCAACAGCTGGACAAAAGAGGGGATTGTCCCACTCTGCTCTGCACTGATGCAGCCTCACCTCAAGTCCTGGGGGCACCACAATATTGAAAAGACATTGAACTGTTAGAGAGCATCCAAAGGGGGACCACAAGGATGGTGAAGTGTCTGGAGGTGAAGTCGTATGAGGAGCAGCTGAGGTCACTCGGTCTATTCAGCCTGGAGGAGACTGAGGGGAGACCTCACTGCAGTTACAACTTCCTTGTGAGGGGAAGAGGAGGGGCAGGCACTGATCTCTGCTCTGTGGTGAGCAGTGACAGCAGCTGTTTGAGGAAATAGCCTGAAGCTGAGCCAGGGGAGGTTTAGGTTGGATATCAGGAAAAGGTTCTTCACCCAAAGGGTGGTCAAGCACTGGAACAGGCTCCCCAGGGAAGTGCTCACAGCACCAGCCTGGTAGAGTAAGAGAAGTGTTTGGACAATGCTCTGAGGCACATGGTGTGATCTTGGGGTGTCCTGTGCAGGGCCAAGAGTTGAACTCGATGATCCTGATGTGTCCCTTCCAACTCAGCATTTTCTGTGTTTCTATGATATCAGCCTAATTTATAAAGGAAATATTGCAGGGATTATACTTTAAAATCAAACTTTTTTTATTGTATCTTTCCAGTAACCAGTTTAATTTTTTTAATCTCTCAGTGACAGGGGAGGAGTGCATTTGATTTTAGCAGAGGTACAGTCTGAAAACTGAAGGAAGAAACTATTTATAGAAGGTAAGTTAAGAATGACAAATTCTTTCATGTTTGATTGCAGACAGAAGATCTCTTTTTCCTCCTTAATGAAGCTTTTTCCCCTAAATCCTCAGTTGGAAACAATGAACTGCAGGTTCTAGTGAACCTTTCTTCTTTCTTCTCCTTCATCTCACATTTTGAATATTTCTCCAGCTCTTGTCAGGTTTGGAGGCCGACCTGATGGCTTTTCCCAAAAGGGTGCTTTTGAAAAATGCAGTAATTTCAAAATACACATAAGCAGTTCTCTGTACTTCAAGTGTCTTCCTTTAAATGATTAAGTACTTGATATCAACACTCCCTTTGTATTTTCTGTTTTCTAGAAAGCAGCATGGGTAACAGCAGTAAGAATCAGTCTCTCCCTTCTCACTCCTCCAACTCCATCTGCTGATCACTCATATGAGAGCTCTAACAACAGAGCTGCCTCTGAGCATTGTTGAAGATGTGGAGCAGTGAAATCTTTTTTGTCAAGCCTCCAAGAGCAAATAGCAGCAGAGATGAGATTTTGAATACATTGGTAATACTGCTGTATTGATCTCAAAACACTTTACAAACATTAATTAATTAAGCTTTAAAACAACGAAGTAAGTTTGCATTAATGAAACCCATTTAGCAAATGAAGAAGTGGAGGTAAACAAAGGGTAAGTGAAGCAACCAGAGTCAAGTGATGAGTGAAGGTCAGAGGAAGGTTTCCTGTTTTCTGTTTGTTCTGCTTTTATGTGATCTCATTGAGAAAATTTTTGCAGCGAAGCTTGCAGCCATTTTAGTTTGAAACATTTGGACATTTTATCACAATCCTGAGCTTTTCTTACAAGAATCAAGGTAATATGAAAGCTCGCAAAAGTAATAAACATTTTTAGGCTCTCAGGTCCAGCTTTGATTGTCAAGAGGAAATTTCTTATAGCAGAATGGAGCCAGCAGTAGTTGTGGGTCTTTCTGTGTTGTGAGCCTTTTTTTCTCATTTGTGTTTTTCTGATGGTGCTAGCTTGACAGAAAAGTGCCTTAACCTGCAAAATGGGAGTTCATGTGGGCTTGACACTGATGTCATGCATCTCTCCCACCCTTCCTATGGGAGGACTGAAGCCTTCTCAAGGGATTGCTCTGCTCTGGTGATCCCAGCCAGTCTGTGAGCCTCAGGGGCTGTTACAGAGTGGAATGACTTGGAGTCAGTGGAGCAAGCCTGGATTAAAATCAGTGTTAAAAAGTGGAGGATCAGGCACACAGTAAGTGAATCACGCAGAGCAGCGCTGACCCAAACAGAGGATGACTGCTTAGAACAGGTTCCTTGGAGACATTAAGTTATCCTTGGAAAGGGAGATCTCAAAGCCAAGCCTTATACTTTCTTAATGGGTTTCATTAGGAAGAAAGAAAAGGAACTGGAAAAAAAGACATGTAGCTTAAAAGGGAACAGCTTCGGCACAGTCTAAAATTTGTTCCATTTTTCAATAAAAGAAGCCAATGCTGCCTTGAAATTCATGTCCCTTCAAAGTTCAAGGAGGCCTGTATTGTTGGCCTGCTCAGTCAGAATGCTCCAGCCACTTATTGTATGTGGAATGCACTCCAGGGACTGACTGAAAAAATATGATTTAGTGAAAGCTTGTACCCAAAACACATCATTGGCCTCTGATCTCTGAACATTTAAATATTTCAAGCTTACAAGCGGACGTTGTCACGAGGACAGACCCTGATCCCTAGCTGATTCTAGAACATCTGTTGAGGCATTTACCAAGTTAATAGATTAGCTATGAGAATCAGGCAGGTGTTTTTCACCAAAGCCAGAAAACATCAAAATCAGATTGCCCTCCAAGTCTTTCAGCACAGGCAATCGAGTTAGAATGACTCATAGAGTCTAACAGATAATAAAACACACATAACATTTGCTTTAAGGTACAGGTGGGGATATTTTGTACTGCACTTAGGAGAAAGAAAAACTAACTCTAT
The DNA here is from genome assembly GCA_013398855.1 of Mohoua ochrocephala. Taxonomy (NCBI): domain Eukaryota; kingdom Metazoa; phylum Chordata; class Aves; order Passeriformes; family Acanthizidae; genus Mohoua; species Mohoua ochrocephala. The sequence continues at coordinate 219,789 of VZTA01008429.1, read as the reverse complement.
TTGGGAATAGAGTAATTGAATACAGATGGGAGGAGGCAAATGAAAGAATTTAGCAAATATCTCAGTGGAATAGCTAATGGGAACGAGACAGAATAGGAAATTAAAAATTATTCGAAGCAGATGGACCATTCTTTGAGTTTTTTAAAATTTATTAGGGCTGCGAAAAAAATGTGTCTGTTTATTTTCCACGGCCATGAAATTAATGACTTGGTGAGTTGTGCTTGTGCAATTTTATGACTGCCATGTCATTTGTCATAATTTGGGTTCTGTTTGATATGGATTTATGAATATTTCCTCCCCCCAACATGATTTATGGGTGTTGGTCATATGTGAATTAGACTGTCACCTTTAGTATGAAAAAGTACAAATGACAGATTATAAAAAAAAAAAAGTACTCAAGTCCTTAGTGCTGGAAAGCGGAGTTCACAATTCCCTGCTCTGCTTCTTCATTGGAAGTTTTTGTTTGGAGCTGACGATTAAATGTTTGGACTTGAGTCAAGCATATGGAAACATCGAGAGGGCTTGAATAGATCTGAACTCATCTGAACTTCACCTGTGAAACTCAGCTTGAGTCATCCTTTCCTTGTATTATGCATTGAAAAAAAAAAATATCTGTATGCTACTTGCTGTAGGAACAACTGATTTACTGTACCAGAGCAGCAAGCTGGCCTTGAAAATTTGCTGTCCTGCTTCCAATGGTGGCTAGCTCTGGGTGAAGCTTCCATGAAAAGTGGAAATAATCTTACACAGTATGTTCAGTTATGCAGCTCTGCATAGTTGAAGGAGTGAAGTTAAAGGACATATGAAACAGGCTGGCTTCCTGTAATAATAATAGTATTCTAGCTTTAGATCCAAAGCACTAACTTTTATACTAGCTGTTATCACTTCCACGAAAACTACTACTATTTGCTATTTGTTTTGCAATGTGTAGCAACAGCATGCACCAATTTAGGACAGAAGGAGAAGCACAGTTGCTCCTGGATTTGAGCCACCTGACTTCAAGCATAAAACTGTGGCACCTAAGTTAGTACCTAACCACCCAAGGCTCCCCCTATTGATGCTGGAAAGTGATATGCACCTCCAGAGGATAATTCAGCCCATGTGTCTTCATCCATGACTGTGCAGGCAGAGAAAAACAGTACCCCTTCCTAATTTAGTTCCCCAGTTTGGTCTACAAGTTCATGTGGGAGGAATTAGAGCCCAGCATGGGATACAGCTTGAAAAAGAAGAAACAATACACCTTGCATGTCAACAACGCGTTGGCAAGCATCTTGCATTCTGAGCTAGCAAATGTTTCCTTTATGGGGGATATAACTGGTTCATTCTACAGTTCTTAGACAACTGTATGCTGAAGCACATTTACTGAGGCCCAGACAGCATTGCTTTTCCAGAGGAAGGCTGATAATTCTTACTGAATGTCTCTGCACTTGTGGGGAAAGGATCGTTCCTTTACAGGGAGCCACCAGGGCAGTCTTTGCAAGTCTTGCTAGCACCTATTGCTGTTGCAGAGCAGAATGAGTTAAACGACATGAACAGCACGGCTGACTTGCTAAAGTTGGTCCAGCAAGAGTGATGAGAGAAATCATGAGAAAGATACATAAGCAAAACTATAGAAATCGCACAGAATCCTTCTGCACAGAACAGAACACCCTGCTGTAGATTGCAGAGCATCCTGCAGCAAGATAAGCAAGTGCATGAGAGAAAAAGCAACATTATAGCTGGCTATGCATTAGCTAGCACAGAGACAGAACAAGTGAGGATTGTTATGCAGAAGCCAAAACAGTATAAATATCTGTGCCTCTTTTCAATAAACATCCTTGCATCGTCGATGCTTGGTCCGTGCGTTTCAATCGCTGTTATATTACCTCTAAAGCTAATTGAGCTCCTCTTTTTTTTTGGTTTTTTTTTTATTTAATAATTAGTCAAGCAAGAACCTGCATTAGCAAATCAGTGTCATTTCTGCTGTTGTGGTGGTAGCTGAGATGCTTTACAGTGGTGATTCGCAGCCGCACAGAACTGGACTATCTTGCAAAAATAAACCTGGATCACCTGTATTGAGTTAAAGAGTAAAGTCCAGTACTCTTAGAATCATAGAATCATTTAGGTTGGAAAATACCTTTAAGATCATTGAGTCCACCATTGTTACTTTGCTGACTCATCAGAAAACCTTCACATCTTTTGGAGAAAGCTTGGCTCATCAGTTGTGGTACGTTGATACGTATCAGAAATATTCTATTTGCTTCTCCTGATGCAACTTGTATTCTAGCACGTCTAATCAACCTATTCCCAGGCTCCGAAGCTGCTTTCACTGTGTAAAAGTAGCTGATCTTTAGGTTGTCTGGCAGTTCCAAGATGCAAGTTTTTCAGAAGACAGAAAACTGAAAAAATTTCCGTTTCAGTCAAGTAAAATATAATGAAAATAAAATGCGCTGCTTAGGATTTACCTATGTTTAATAAGTTTTTTCCTTAGTTGAAAAATGCTTCCGAACAAGCTCCTTTTGAATTTTTTTTCAGAAATGGTTTTTTAAAACTACCAGAAGTTAACAATTTCAGTCCTTTTCCAAAATTTTTTTTTCTTTTTCCCCATATGGAAATGAAGGAAAATGAAGCAAATTTGCAGAACCTTTTGTTTCAACAAGCCTGCATTTATGGCCCCAAATTTTTTTTGTCAAACCATTGAGTCTAGATTAATTCTCTTAGTTACTTTGATTGTCTTGTAAATTTTGCATTATGTTTCTCCATATTTTGAAGTCAGTGGACTAAACACAAAATCCATTTCTGTAAAAACAGTTATACTAGGTTTGGGGTGGAGAGAGAGGAGAATGTGAGCTGTTGGAAAACAGTAGTGCTTTCACTGAGCCTAGATTGAAGCTGTTTTGACCGTATCTGGCATTTAAAAGGCCAACCTGCTCCTACCCTGTTACCATAAAGAAATTTGCCAGGAAGGCAGGTGTCTAACTGTACAGGCAATCAGATTACAGAGCAGAGTAATCATGATTTCTGATTTTCAGCATAGGTTGCCACATTAGCACATGTACTTTGGAAGAGAGGGAAAAGTAATCAGAGCAAGATAAGGACAAGGGTGGAGATCATTTGAACCAGTACAGTTATAATAGGGTAGTAAATTTTATGTAGCTTTTATTAAACTATTTTGTTTCTTTTATATTAAAAATAGGATAAAGCTATCTGAAAATGAGAAAATCCCTGAGTGTGCTTTCATTTGTTTTTAAGAATTACTGAAACGTAGCAGTGTGTTTCTTGGGAGGCACCATTTGCACACACATGTCTGCAACTCCGAGCAAGTCACAGCTGCAGAGTTTCTTTAAGGCATGCATGCTTGGCTTTGACATGCTGAGATTTATGGTGAGATTTAAGTTCTTGTACCAATGGTGACGTTTCCTGAATAGTTTTCATCCAGATGGTCTCTGAGAGGATAAGGTTTAACAAGATTTATTCACTGAGAGGGGGCAATGTGAATTAAAATTACAAGGGGTACTGTATATACACTAATTCTTTGCCACTCACTGCCTCGTGAAATGTAGAAAATCCTTGCTCTTCATTCCCCCCAAACGAAGTTAAATGGAGTTGCTTCTTTCAACATACTGTTCCACTCTGAGCAGATTAGGGCTCTGGCAAACAAGTGCTATTAATTTTGTTGGGGTGGAGGAAGGGGTTACTGCCCTTAATATCTACCCTGCCACTTTGCCACAGTCTTCCACCTTACTAGAGGAGGCAGCAGATGTAAGCGAGTGCCAGTTTATCAATTGTTACAATTTGCAGACCATTGGCAGTTCAAATTAATGTGCTGGCTCAGAACTCTGAGGATGAGGGCTGGACCATATCGCTTTCTGATGGCTCTGTTTCAGCTTCTGGTGGGGGACTGCTGCAGACAGCTGGGAGAGGTAACCTCTTAAGCCATTATCACTAAATCCAGCACAACCTCTCTGAGTGAGCTCCAAGTCTTCAGCCTTTGAGGGCTGTTAGGACTACCAGCACTGCTTGGGGTCCTGAGGCTGTATCTTCAATGGGTTATTTAAAGTCAGTGGAGCACCAGCAGTTTGTGCAGGCTGAGTATCTAGGCATGCTAATTCAGATTGTGATTGCTGAACCTAGATTTTCTGGAAAATTACACTTATTTTAAAAACAAAAGAATTTATGTCATACCTTGTAGGTTTTCATAAGGCTATGGACTCACAGTGAAACAGTTATAACATGCTTAACTGCTACAAGGTAAGTATCTTCATCAAAGAAAACTAACAGGTATTGCTGCCATGCTTAAAGCTAAACAGTTTGTAAGCATTTTGATGGACAGAGTCAGTTTTATTGTTTTCCAGGTTTTTCTATTTAAAATACTATTAAGTGACTATGGAAGCTCTAGAGCTAGAGGCTTATTCAAGTTCTACTTAAAAAAAAAAAAAATTGAGTTGAGGTATTAGAGATCAGTGTCTTTTATCCATTTTCCTCACTTGCAGGCTGAGTTTTGCTCCCATATCTGAAAGTATTGGAAGTATCTTAACTGTTAACGATTTACCTTCTTTAGCAGGATCAAGACATTTCAGTTTGAATATCATAGAATTAAACCAAAACTTGAGTGACAGAAGGCAACAAGTTCATCTTAGAGGAGCATATATAGAAAAATAGAATGTCCTGCTCGATAACAAGAAAAAAAAATTGACAGCGTATTGCCTTTACCACTCTAAGAATGTTCAAGGTTGATGGCAATTTTTATTATTTTGCTTTTCTATCTCATATTTGCAGAAATACATTTCATTCATTGCCTGTTGCCGGTTGAACTCCATCATAAGATCTTCACACTCAATGATTGGTCTTGAGTCCTTCAGTATCTGAATTGTCAACTTGTGATTCTTTTACTTTTGAAAGGTAGCTATTCAGCGTTTCATAAAATTGTCTGCACTTCATATTGTCTCAATTTCAGCCGTTGCAAGTACAGGTACTGAAAAATCACTAATTGCTTTTATAATAATGGGCTGGCGAACAACACATTTTTAAAACAATGGGAAAATAAGAAGTGAGAAGACTTTGTGATTGTTCTTTATGCCTAAGAACGGACAGTCTGAGTAAAATGTAAAAGAGTCAGTAATTGTAATGAAATAGGCCTCATTGTATTGTAGCAAGTTAAAAATGTGCCTCTTGCAGCAGAGCTTGCATTAATATTGTTTGAGAGAAGTAGCATCAATGCACTGTAATAGACTTTTATTAATAGGCCAGAACAGTCATCAGTCTCTGGGTTGGTGTGATAGCTGAATACAGTGAACATGAGCATCTTGACAAGCAAGTAGCAAAATCTATCAATCACTTTCAGCATGAAGATGCTGTGATAATTAGGTTTACACTGGTAATAAAATATGGATAAATAAAGTGTTCCAAAGCCATGGAAAATGTAGGGTCCATAGTGAATATCCTATGAAATATAAAAGAGGGCATCACCATAAATTCATCTAGCTGTGTAGACTGAGATCATTATTCTCTTGACCCATCTTGCTATTTTTAGAATAAAATTCATGCATTTTTCAATCAGCACTGTTCAATGGTAAAGTCACTCCAAGGCTTAAAGTCTAGGTTGGATTCTTTTCTTGCTGTGCTCATGTGCAAGGATGTTCAGTGTCCTTCCTGCTGATGGTGCTGATGCTCTCAGCACAAAAGTGTGGTGGCATTTTTTAGTTTGTGCTAGTCACTTTTTCTTTCCAGTATTGGCCAGATGAAGATTGGGGTGTGCTCTGCTTCCTTTTATGCTGCTCTGTGTGGGTGGTTGAGTCCGTTTATTTCCATGGAATTACTCTAAGTTTATGGTCCAAGGAAAAACAAACTTCCTAGTGGCTTCTGGTGCTAATGAGTCAAAGTCTCCTAGACTGAGAAACGATCTTTCATGTGACTTCTGGGAAAAAAAAGGTCCTGATTTTTTTTTTTTCCTGTTTTAGGGCATTGTCCCAGGCAAGACAAGCCTTATGTAGTGGGAATCCATTGCATTTCAATCAAGTTTCAATCTCTTTATAATGGCAGGTTAATCTATACTTTAGCATAAGGAACAACATGGCCCTGTCCGAGTCACTAACCTGCTCCATACTAGAATGCCCCTGATTTTTTAAATTATTTTAAGAAAATTAGTAAATTCATTTCCTGAAAAAGGTGCTAATTTGTCAGTCCACTAAACTGGTGTCTTTGTGCTCCACTGTGGCACTGCCCTGCTCAGGCAGCAGCAGAGAAGGTTTCTCCTGCCAATGTGCCTCCACCCTGGCCCGTAGTGGGGGAGAGGTAACTTTGCTTCTTATGCTTCATTTAATTCTTGGCGCTGTCTGCTGAGAATGGCAACGGAGTTGCCAGTTGTGGCATGCAGGTTTATTGCTGGGAATTGAGCCAGAACCACCAATCCATTTTGCACAGACAGTGAACAGCAATGGTAAATACTTCTTGTTCATTACTAACCTAAACTGGATTTGAACTGAAGACTTGGAGGTGAAAGACTGTCTCCCATTCCTTAATCCCCTTAACATTTCAGTCTGCCTCATAAAATTTTCTAAAACCAAATGTAAACCTTGTGTATAAAATGAAATCCAGAGGAGAAAAGAAAATCCAGAGTGAAGACTGAGACTGTTTTCTTCTTCAGCAGGCTTCTTTGCTAGTAATGACCCTGGAAAATTGTTCTCTGATTATTCTCTTGAGAGATTACTCTAATTTCTTGCTGCTGTAGATGGCCATATGATCAATTGTCATCAGTCACTGCCTGATGATGGGTCATTACTTACCAGTGCATACTTGGGGGAAAAACCACATGCGACTTCCATTAGGAGGCAGAGTGCACCTACATCAAATACGAAGTATACACTGAGTTCTTATTAATAACATTTCAAGACTGTCCTCCCAAAATTCCTAGCACAGAAGCTGCCTTCACAGTGGAAGAACCGAAACTATGAAAGATTTGCAGCTTACAGCCAGGCAAATGAGTATTTCCCTAAGTAAATGATCTGATTTTCAGTTGAGCATTTCAATAACAGATCAGTCTCATACTCATCTGTTCTTTGCTTCAGGACCTCCTAGCTTAATTAATTCATTTAATTAAATTAAGGTACAGCCAGTATAAATATTTCCTTCTTGTTCCATTTCAAAGTTAAGAATGCATACATGGCACCACGGAAAATGCTGCATCTCATGGGTACCATATTGGCCAGGAAGTCTGAGTATCTTCAAGAATATGGATATTATTTTGGTGAAATTTTAAACTATATTTCTTTCTTCTCAGTGTGAAGAGAAGGCTGCAGTTCAGAAACTTTGACTAGCTTGGGCTGACTTAAGTTGCTGAGCTGTGACAGTCTGAGTCCTTACCCAAGACCCTGCTGGAGCCTGCACTGCTCTCAGGATTTGAGCTAGCTAGTTTAAGTTACTTGGAGTATGTCCCTACCTCTGGATTACAAGGGAGTTATTGCAATGAATCAAAAGTGCAAACACTTTGCTTGAAGCATTTATCGGCTCTGGCCTGCTTTCTCATTATGAATTGGCCCTGGATGGTTAATTGTAATACGCTGTTTAACACTGGAACGTACATTTTGGGAAAGGATCTCTTTGGGAAATGTCATGGTCTCTACTCCTTCCAGCTGAATGCCTTTTGCTCACTCATCTGTATTATGTTGCTTGGGTTTAGATGGGGAATTTTATGGGGACAGTTTGAGCCACAGTCCCATTGAAATATAGGGAGAGCTCAGTACCCCTTTCACTAATGTTATAAAACTGTAGGTAAAGCTTTGCAGACAGTTCAGTTTGAAGTCAGTTAGGGCTATGTAGATGCCAGGTGGAGTTACCAAGGGTTCCCAAGGTGATCAAAGGCCTGATGTCCACTGAAAGACAGGTAGGATTTAGGATCTTCTCTGTATCCTCCACTCACTACGTTATTTCTTCAGACACTGAAGCGTGTCTTTAAATTTCCTCCCAAGTATTTTTGAAAATCATGCTCTTTAGCTTGTGCATTTCTGCTGTTGATCAGCTTACCCACCCCATCGCCCAGCGGTAACTGAAGCAGGACTGCAGTTACCATGGCACATTCCTCTCTGGCACCATCTAGTGACTCCAGAACGATGCTTCCAACCACTGTTCTTTCCCATTGCCAAACAAGATGTGCTCTCCTTTGGCAATAGCTTAAAATTCAGATCAGTGCAGATGTCGCTCTCATGAAATGAACTCACCTTAGAGCAATGGCTGCAAAGCCTTTTGGGAGAAAGCTTTGTAGTGGGGCTCTTGTACTAACAGTTTAGATTCGTAATTCAAGGTGCAAAACTGCCAAAGCACATAAAAAATAATGTGAAGCTCTTGTTATAGATATTTTGTTACAGTAAGAATCAGGAATGGGTACGTGTGTGTGTCTGTTTTAAGACTGTCATAGTCTTTGAGCATCTTTTCTAGTCCTAATAAAATGGCTGAGAATGAAATGAGCATACTTAAATTATAGAATGATTCAGGGCATCATGTTGTTAATAATGTAGAGAAATGAGATATAAAAGCTTTTACTCAAGCATACCCTAAAGCAAATTTAAGTAGAGCACACAGCTATGATGCTGATTGTTTTCACAGGTGTTGGCACCATATGAATTAAATGAAGAAAAAAATGGTGAAACATTTATGACTCATTAGAATTATGTGGTTTTTTATCCTGTCCTAACAACTGAAAAAAGGTGTAATTTACATTTGCAGCCAAATGGCGTGAAGTAACATTATACTTTACCAACATGAAAAGAGGAGACTTCCAGATGACTACTATTCTGAACTTCTCTAGTTCTCAAATCCTGGATTTTCGGTTTCTCGTGCGGACTTTTGAGAGCTAACATTATTGCCCCATTTAAACAAAAACATGTCAAAAGGGAGTATGGTAACTTAAAATCTACAGAACATGTGGTTTCAAGGAACCTAAGGGCCATTCCCTGGATGCAACACCTTTACAATCAGAATATTTTTCCTTTCCAAGAAGAATACACTTGATAGATCCAAAGAGAGCCACGACCATGTTTGTTTGGGTTTTTTTAAAATAAACTCTGTATCCTCCTTTTCCTTTCTCCTTTAATTCCATTTTTTAAAAAAATCAGAATTGTTTTGTTGTAGATCTTTTGTAGTTTGTTGTATATCTTAAATATTTACATGAAGGAGATATCCTGACAGGCTGATCTATAGCAGGAAAGCAACAAATAAACAAATCCATGTCTACGGTATTTTAGATCCTGGTTTCCTGAGCTCCTAAGTGTTTATTTTTCTTATTGTAAAAACCTGCATTGAAATACATTCAAAATGGAGTTCACATGGGAGCTTTCAGGCAACATCTAATGTTTTAACAAAGCCGTAATAGTAACCTCAGCTTCCCATACACTGTGTAGTTGGCTGGAAAAGAAAGCAGCTGATTTATCAGAGCCTCTATGCTGTAGATGAGTCTTCAGAAAAAGAACATGTCGTACTTTGCAACTGAGACGTTTTTGCAAACACCTAATAAACCAGAAAAAGAAAGTTTTATTGGGCTTTATGAGCACATTTTTCTCCTCTCACCAGAGCACCAAACCCAGTTTGTAATCCTACTTTCATTTATTTCATTCTCCTCTGAAATTTCTCATAGCACAAACTCGCTCAATTTTGGCTGCCTAATTTGCATCTCATGGCCTGCAGTATCTCTTTAGGAGGTGAACTATTAAAAATACATTAGCCTGGTGTGGATGGTAATGGGCCAAATGCTGCTGGTTTTGAAGGCAATCTGGGAAGCCTCATGCTCTCTCTGATTCTTGATAGCTGTGCAAGCAAGTTGTTTGCTTTTTCTGTCCTTGGACTTTCGAAGTTCTAGCAGTAGATGGAGGTGAGATTATTGTTCATCTGAAAGTCTGCGTTGAGAAAAGCGCTTTTCTTCCTTTCCAAGCTTGCTCTAATCTTTAATGTTACCCTTATTTCTGTTCTGCCAGAACTGTGTCCTGTTAGCATCCAAAAATGTTACACATAACTTTGGCTTGCTTACAGAAGATGATCCAACCACTAACATTTGCCTTCTGTAGCTGAATGCTGAAAGAAAAAATAATCCACATTTGAAATGTGAGACTTTGTTGCTGTCAGTTTCTGGAGTTGATTATTAGGACTGTGATTTTTATCTACTCACTTGTACAGTAATTAAAAGCAATTCCCTCATCAGTTATCATCCTGCGAAGCCAGCTTTTAAGCAGCGCTTGATGTACAGTTTATTAACCTAAGCCCACGTTGAGGGAAAGGTGACATAGTTTAAAAAGTAAGAATGAACACATCTGCTCTGAAACAAAGAGCTGAATGTAAAATAGATGCTTACTGTTAAACCGGCAAAAATGGCAATGTGATTTTAATTGGCAAAGTAGGAGTAATTACCTGGCTTGGGCCAGGTGTACGCCTCCATTCTGTCCACTCCCATCTGTGTCCTTTTTACGTGGATTATTTTCTGTGTGGATATATCCTGTCATGATGGGGTAGGTGATTAAAGAATTAAGAAGGAAATCAGGGAGTCAATAACTTGCATGCTGAAGAGGAAGAGCTATTCAGCTGCCTGGCAACCTTTGCCACACCTTCTAGCAGGTATTGATGAGCACATATGATTATCAGTGTCAGCTCCAATTCAAAGATATTTGATATTAACTGGGTACCGTGCCTATAGTTGCCAGCGTTGTAACTTAGGGCATCTTTATTCCAGGAAAGAAATGCAAAATAACAGGCAAAAACAGCGCACAATGTTTATCTGTGATAACTTTTCTCAGTGGGTGCTGAAGACAAAACATTAGGCCGAATGAAGACAGACTGAGAGTGAGCTCAACTATGGATCTATCACATTGGACTTCTCTTGACTGCTGAAAATGAACGATACGGAATCTTGGGAGAATACTCAAATATTAGAAAGAAAAGGCGTCGAGAGAAGAAAATTGAAGGTGGAGCACAACTCCCTAAAGCATTATATGCACCTAAAGCACCGGTGTGGGGTTGCCTGAGAAAGGGGAGCAGAAACAGCTCTGGGTGCAAAGATACGGACTGCAGTGTTTACTGATGGAGTTCTGGTATATCCAGGAAGGGGAAACAATGAGGTGAAAATCTGTTACTGACTCTGCTTCTTCAAGTGCTTTCATTCAAGGCAGTCTTACAAAACAGCATGGTGTGTGACAGGCAGGAAAGCGATGTGCAATCCATGGTCAGCCAAGAGAAAGCAGTAAGTGCCACAGACTGTTGTGCCCACCCCCAGGAAGTGAATGAAGAACTGCATGGATTTTGTTTTAAATGGAGCTGAACAGTAATCCCAGGAGATTTAAGAGCTGACATCATGCAGTGGATACATATTTCACACCTGGGGATAGAGACATGCCTGAGATGAGCCAGGAAATGTATCTACAGGCCAGGCATGAATACCCAGTTGAAAGCACATATGGAGCAGTGCAAGCTGTGCAAAGAATACAGTGATTGACAAGAAACGCCTCATGGAATTCCAGCCCAGACCTAGGAAAAGGTCAGAACAGACTTGTTAATTTCTAATGAAAGAAACTTTATGGCACGATAGATTAATAACCCAGTTTTTGAAAGATGCACAGACAAGAACAACGATCAGAAAACTGATGGTACAGATTTTTAAATGTGCAATAACTCACTAGCTGGGACCGAGTGAGAGGCTCCTGATACTCTTCGTTTAAGCATTTGAAAAATTTGGTACCTTTAAATACATCTTCACAAGATTTATGTTTCTGAAAATATGCAACAGGATAGGACTATGGCATCAGCCTTGGCAGCAGCCAGGAAACTGGCAGCGTTAGATAGATAGTTAAGGGTGTTTGGCCTGGTTATTTTGAACTTCTTAAATGCTAAATGTTCCCATGGTTTAAATAGAGACATGTACTCAGACTCTGGCCTTGCAGTCTAGGTAAGTTTGTCTACTAAAGCCTGAGGCAAAACCAATCAATATTTTTTCTTTACAGTTCTTAGGAAACTAAGCAAGCACAAAGCACTGAAACCCCAGAGGTTACTGTATGCAGAAAGGTATGTACAAAATTAGGCATTAAGTTATTATGAAAAGTAACAACAAAAATGTTACTTGGTGCAAGATGTGAAATGAGTAGAACAAGCAGGAAAAATGAAACTCAAGATACCGTGCTGTGACTTGAATCGAAGATGGCACGGGTGATCATAGTCTGTTAGGCTAATGTAGGCAAGACCAAAAGTATGTGAGGTGTGTTTGATCAACACAGAGGATCGATATGGCTAATCCTTTTGAGTGCCCTCAGTAGTAGTAGAAAACAGGGAAGTTGGATAGTAGAGAGAGGAGTTGGTGGCTTCATCGTTGGCATTTGGTGTTGTTTGAGCTATTGCAGATGTCTGCCTGGCGTCCGTTTGCTACCCTGGTGGAGTGTCAGTCTACTTTAGGTCCTGCGTCATCTCTGCTATTCCTGTGCAGATGTCCGGGATGCCTTACGGCCTTCTCAAATGGCACTGGGCACCTGTGCGTCAGGCAGGAATGCTGGCCTTCGCTTTGTGAGGCAGCACATTCCCGAAGGGCCACCACAACGTGGTCATGGCCACAGCCAAGCATGGCAGCAGTGAGCTGCTTGGACGTATCTTTAAACAGGTAAGTCTGTGCAATAATTATCTTCAGCCTGGGTCTTTTAAGGCTGGCTGTGGGCTGAGCCCTACAGCTTCCTGCCTTGGCTGAGAATGAATCACCTGTGGGGAGCTGCATTTCCCAGAGCAGATGGGAGCTGTCGGGTTCAGAGTCAGAAATTATGGAAAGGGATACAACGTGTAACAGCTCCCTTTGGGCAGGAGAGATCGGGGAGGGGGATAGGTAGGTCTCTCCAGCCAAGAAGAGGATATCACAGATAAGGATGCTCAAGGAAGATGCTTTAACAGGCTATCAGGTGTCTATGTAAAATACCTAGAGGAGAAAGCAATTAAAAGAGCTCTAGTTGATTAAAAAAAAAAAAAAAGTTAAAGAAAATATAGTTAGTCTGAGAATAAACTTAATCACCAAGGTGCCCTTGAAGTTTATCAGACCACCTAGAGGTGCAATATCCTGGACAGGCAATGAGTTCTCAGAAATACCCTTCATCTAATCTTTTTTTTATTATTTTTCCTACCCGAGGACGATTGAAGTGTTTTGGTTTGGTTTGGTTGGAAGACTGGACTAGCTTGCCAGAGGGAATTCAGAGGAAACCAGAATATTTTCCCAAAGACAAGGTAAGGCTCAGCCACACCTTGCAACATCAAATCTTTAATCATGTACCTGCCTGTATAACAGCAGCAATATTCAGTGTTTCTGTAACATCATTCATGCAAGAATTTCAAAGCACTTCATAAGCACTAATTAATCAAACCTCACAAACCTTCAGCAAGCAGCAACTTTGCCCACCAATGAAGCGTAATCAGCTCTAAAATGGAACATGATGGCAGTTTGATATCTCATAACATGATGCAACAGGTCAAGGCAAGTAGAACAGGAGCAATTGAGGGCACTCGGGAAGCACCGATCCTTGAGCAGCTTTGCAGACACAGTGCTTCACTGGATATGCTTTGTGGAAATATTTGGCAAAAATAGTTTTGTGAAAAAGCAATTTATGTATTGCACACAAAAGAACAATTTGAAATATATTTTTAAATTCCTTATAGATCTCCTAATGCTAAAGGCAAATATTTGCACTTGTCAGAATGCTTTCCACTCATCGTGGGACCTTGTTTCCATCCCTCTAACCAGTGGCACCTGGAGTCCTAGAGGTCGTAAAATAAGCCACTCTGATGTAGTTATTGACCCCCCGACACTGCCACCTGAGGGTCCCCAGGGGAGGAAGGAAGCTGTGCCCGAGACTGCAGGCTCTACCTTCAGTTCCACTGTTTAATGGGACCATCCAGCACATTTAGTGCTTGACCCCCCAAGAAGGCTCTCTCAAAGCTGTGACCCCCAGCCACAAAATCTGCTCCAGTGCAGAAGCCACAGGGCCCAAATTAGTGCTTTCTCTTGGCCCAGCCAAAGTTGTCCATGTTCCAGTTGACTTCGATGAGAGAAAGATTGGGTTGGCTCAGTTTCTTTATATTTCTGCCAATCCGATCTTGAGGGGCGGACGAATTCAGAATATGTCACTAATACTCTCAGTACGTATCTTCCCAATTAAGCATATGCTGAACAACCTTCAGCTTTTCCTGTCTGTAGGCAAAACATCACTGTATTTTAGGTCTCCTGTCCCATCACTTCTCATCTCTTTTGGAAGCAAATGGGACATGGCTTTTGTTTTTTGGTTGGGTTTTTTTTTACCTCATGCAATAAAATTGTATTGTACTTGTGTAAAACAATGTGCAAACCATTAAGTAGAATAATGAAATGCTGGAAGTTAAAACAATAAGCTTGGATGATTTAAACCTTGCTACATTTTAAATGTGCAATATGTTTGCAAGAATGGAATTGGTCTTTGGGGCTGAATTAATAGTACAAATATCCAGCCCATTTTGGAAAGAACAAGTAATACCTAGGAACATAATTTAAACCAGTCTTGTAATTAGCTGGTCATTTCACATTATGAGAGTTCTGGTCTTGTTGTTTGGCTTTATAAATGACTCATATAGTCATCTTCTAATTATACATTATATGTTTAAAAAACACAGCAAAACCCACCAAACTGTTTGGATGAGAATCTTTCCTTTGGCAGAAGAGTGAAAAGTAAATAATTTAGATGGATTACTCCCCATTAATATGCCTTTACAGACTTATTTAAAAACCCAAGATCTGGAAGCTCCTTTAACCATACCTTCAGGTTATCATAATTCTCCCTGACTTCACTTCCTGATCATGAAGCAGCAAATTATTTTCAGTCAAAACTCATCTCACTGTACATCTAATTGATAAATAAAGGATATTACTGTGAATGCAAAAAGATGGCTTTGTTTGTGAGTATGGTAGAAACTGTCGAATCAGAAGCTCTATTATGGAAATTCAAACTTTTGCAGGACTAAATTGAGATCCTAGGAGGAGTGTACATTTCCTTGGGACTTGTCTTCCGTCTGTAGCACACAGTACGAAAAACTTTCTGCCTATCACGCGGGGTCAACGACGTACTGTGCTGGTACTGAGATGAAAATCAGAACTGTCGTCCGGCTGTTCTCAGTCACCTTCTTAAAACCCTTAAGCAATCATTTTGGTTCCCTGGAATCAGGGAGAGAGAGCCTTTCCTAGTCACAGTTCCCTTATAATTTCACTTGTAGCAGGTTAGTAAGTGATAAACTGCAGAGGAAGGCATTGTAAAGCTGCCATGTGAGAAGGTCTGATTTTGTCTTCCAAATAAGCATTCTGCCAACAGAGCATGAGGTTCAGGTACTTCGTTAAACTGACTTTTTGTATATTTCAGCCTTGCTGATGGATAGCAGCTACTGCAGGAGGTCAGAATCTGGCCCCAAATTTGACTTCTATGCAATAAAGTAAGGATTCTTTAGTAGGCTGAATTATATCGTCGTTATCAGCATGTCTGCAAATGTAACACCTCAGTGAAATAATTTCTAGGGAGATTCTAGATTGTGAATCATGATGCTGTGTTGTGAAATTTTGGCTGAAGTAGCTGTCATTTAAAAGCGTTTGTGAATGCATATATTTCAGTCCTCTAACTAGCCCCTTTTTACTAACCTAAAAATTAAGAAATTATTCTTTCATGTATTTACCTTTCTTTAATGTCTTGACTTTACAACTTAATTAAAATGTACACTATTTATAGATTTGATACAATAAAAAAGACATTGTGTCTATCCACATACATATACTAGAAATTAGAAGTTGGGGGGTGAGAAATGAAAAATTCATAGCCTTGGATGTTGAGAAAGTCAGACCTGCTGTCTCCCCTTGAAGTCACCTAGGTGAGGCTTTTTGACATAATGGAAGCATCAATGAACTGCTCTTGATTAAAAGTTTGACAGGTTGACACTATCCCCCTGAACAGGAAGACCGGGGTTGAAAGAAAATTTTAATACAAACAGAATTTCATTAATACCACAGTTTGCTATAATGGGGGTCTTTTTTTCCCCCACTGTTATTTTTGCTTAGATGGTGTCATTACCTTTTAAAGGGGAAAGACACTATGGTTAAGCTTTGTCTCAGAAACTATGTCATACTAATGGAACAGGAGCTTTCAAGTAAAATATGAAACAAACTGTCTGGAATTGTTCTGATTCTCCAGGCACAAACAAAACCAGTTTTAATAGGGTGGTTCCTTCAAGTGCAGGCTCTAGTCATTGAGCCAATCTTTATTTTGTAGAGAGCGTACAGAAATTCATTAAACCATATAAAATAATCGATATAAGCGGAATATCAGAATGGACTTACATCTCCCAAGATCCAAAAATATAGCCTCACTTCACTTTATTTACCTTTTGAGAGCTTTTTTTCTCTAATGTGGTAACTGTTAGACTCTATCTGCTCTGCTCAGTGTTAGGGCTGTCATGATGAAAGTGCATAAACAATATAAATAATAGTTTTTGGCACATGAAAGGAACTCTGAGTGGATTGTTCTTTTGGAATTTAACCATCACTATTTTTGTTTGACTTTCAGGGATTTTTTTTTATTATTTTTTATGTTTAATCCAAAAATTCTTATAATCTTAAATTGATTACTTGAAAAAACATCATTCTTTTAACATTTACATTACAATTTAATATTTATAGCTTGATGCCAGGCAATTCTTATACAATTTAGTAAATATTTATTAAATCAGACTTGTTTTTAAAGACTTATAGTTTTGTAAGCACTCTCTAGCACTAATACTCTTTGAAGCAGAGTGTCAGCCTGCACAAGTCAGCTTCTATATTGTATTTCCAGTCCTTGTCTGCAGTGATCCTTCTTGACTTCTTTTCACTGCTGAATAGTTAAATAGTTTAAGCTCTTTCAGATCCTTGATATTATCAGGTTATATAACCTCCCACTCCATTCCCATTCATCATCTCTGCAATGTAATATTTGCACATGGATTTTTTTACTTCTTATTTGAGATTTGCAGAGACCCTTAAAGCATTGATTGAACCCGCAATATCTCTCTTCGTGATGCATTTTTAATTTCTCGTTTAGAGGCAACTGAATTGAATTACTGTGAGCTTACAGTCAGTATTTTCCTGATATCATTTAATTGTAAGTGTTGAGTTTTTAGATGCAGAGCTTGAGGCATATTTACCACCTTAATTGCAGACTCATTCTAACTCTTTTTTTGAAGACGATGAGTGTTGAAGTACTGACTCACAGTGGAGAGCAGGCAGTGTGCATCCTGTCAGTTTGGAAACCTAAAACGAAGCCATCTAAATCAATGAACTTGATACAATGCTATAAACAGCTTATCCAGTTGCCAACAGAGTCAGTAATAGAACTTGGGCATCTGCTTCACATTTTCTTGTTCTCCAACCATGTCATTTCTCTCTCCTTAAAGCCTCAGTGACAAATTAAGTAAAAATGGACATGTGAGGAGTATGGGGAAGAGAATGCTGAAAACAAAGCAATTCAGAGCATTTTATCCTTTCTATCCGAGTCAATGGCAGGTGTTCTATGTCCTACTACAGCCTTGATAGCGTGTTATGTTGCATCATTTCAGCATTCTTGCTCTCAGACTGGATGACTAAATGTCAGTTCAGACAGCAGTTATCCAATCCAAATGATCCACAGTTGGATGGCAGCAGGTGAACAGGACAGTGTCCATTTCAGAAGCCTACCCTACCACTCCATACATGGAAGGCTGCAGATACTCCAGATTTTGTTAGTAGAAAGGAGCAGATGTGAACTAGGAAATATTTTCATGTGATTTTACAGTTCTTTCATGATTGATTATGGGTCTACACATGATGGAGAGGAGAGCTCTTCAGAATAAATATGATCCGTTCTGATTATCCATCTTCCCATTTATTGACACAAAATGGGCAATAGACAATGTGTTATAAGCAAAAAAATGTTTCACTATATTAGGAACCATTTCTTTGCTAAAACACCCATTAAATCAGCCTCTTGACATATTCCCCAGCAAGTTAATCTGATCGTGACTGGCTCTGAGTGAAATGGAAATGAGAAAATTCCAATAAGCGTGTGAACATACAAACTGATTTTCAACCCATTCTAAACACAGGTTGGCTGAAGACATTGCTTGTATAGGCCAGTAAGTGAGAAGCTGAAGTGCATCTGAATGTAAAAGCCAAAATCAATTTGATTTTAAATGATTTTCAGCTGATTTTAAAAAGCAATGGTGTGGAACTTATGTGTAAGGTTAAAAGGCATCAATTTTATTCTTTACAGACTAAAGCAAGCTTATTTTTTCTCCTTTATTCAATTTGCTATTTCTTTTTATCCCAGTACTGTTTTCAAGGACCTGTATATCACTTTACCGGTTTTAGTTGGAATTATCAGACCAACAATGCAAAGCACTTATACATAAAACTGAACACCAGATGGGACTCCGTGAATATTATATTATTCATGGCCAATGAATTAGAGATGCCTTAAAAAAGAAGAAATCTAGTCTGCTGTGGCATGTCCTCGGCTTTATTCTAGCTTTCAGGCTTCTTTTGCCTGTATTCGTAGAGTAACCCAATGGCCTCTAATCAAAATCCCCTTTGGAAATAGCAAGAGCTCTTCTTGTTGAATTCAGTAGGCTCGTGGTCAGGCCGTGATTGCCATTCATTTACTGAGCAAAATGATCATGTGATACAGGATCCATGACGAGTCTGAAGAAATCTGGACTCAATTTTTGTCCTTGTTTTGTCTAGTCTTGGCAATCTTAGGCAAAACATTTGTTCTCTTTCAGCCTTTGTTTCCTGAACTATAATGTGAGAAAAAAAAAAGTCCTTTATTTTTCATCTTTTGTTATCTGGCAATCTAGACTTTACTGGTTTTGTCTAGGGAATTCATTTTTATTGCATATGGAGCAGCAGCAACCCCTGCTTATCCCATTGGAAAACCAGGGTTTAGCCTCTTACGGTACTTGGAATGTTGCGATGCTAATTAACTTGGAATTTCAGAAATATTTTGGTTAGTGACAAGGAAATGTAAGATACTTCAGCTCCTCAGATTGGATGGACAGACAGTGGCCAGAAAATTCAAATTGTTTGAAGCTATTGCTGTTTGTGCTTTGGAAAAATGCTCCTCAATACCGATGTGATAAGGACCCAAAACTGTGGTCAAACACAAGTTTGAATTATGCAGAGGGTTATTCCACAATGGAGCTTGGAAGAATTTAAAGGAATTTAAAATGGAACAGAAAGAACTTGTTGAAATCTTCGCACTAATATCCAGGGTTAAGAATGGTGACAAATGTGTCTGTGCTATTAATTATAAAATCCCGTATCAGGAGGGATTAAAAAAAAAACTATAATCCATTTGTCTGGGAGTATTTTAAATGAGGAGTAAACAAGCTGTTTTCTGAGCCTTCTTTACATCACCATAAATTGAAGTAGAATTTTCTCCAGAAATTAGATGTGTGTAAGTGTCATGAGGTCGTTTGCATTCTCTCTTTCAGTCTCTCTCTCTGCGTTCCAATCCTTATGGCTTCCTATGCTATGATTTAGTTTTCTGTTTGTATTTATAAGGGGATTTTATCACGAATGTTTTTGCACAATGTAATTAAAAATCAGCTTCCTTACTGGATGCAAGGACTCTGAAGTCAGTTCCCCATATTTGATAGACTCCTTGCAAAGCAATGTGGTAAATCCCACATATGAAAAGAGATTACGATTAAGACCTTCAGAAAGCATAAATTTAATGTTAGACTCTTGTTTACATGGTGTTTTTTTTTCAGTGAAAGCTCTTGTCAGCACTCAGAACCAACTTATGTATCCGAGAGTCTGAAATCTCAATTCCCTTATCCCTTCACTTCCATTTAATGATTCTTTGTAGTACAAAATGTCCGTTTTGTGATTTAGATATTTACTGATTGTATACTTTTTACTACCGTTTTAAATTATTCCTTATTTTTAGAGCTTCTGTCTTTGCAATAGTAAAAATTTAGTGATATAAATGGGCCACTAAAACGGACATTTAGCTAGTCCAGCTTCTTTACAGTCATACAGTTGCACCAGTTCCTGCATAATTTCATTTCTGAAAATATTAAAACTATTTTGAAAAAATATTTGTCAAGCTGAATTTTCTCAAGAATTTGGTGCAAAATCTTTTGTTTGTTTAAATATTCTAAAGATTTCGTGCACTCGTATGTTTGTGTGCCAAAATACTGCTGTTAAGTTGGTGAGGAGTTACTGGTGTACCCACACAGATTCACAATTGCAAAAATTTCTGGGACGGTACTGAGTATGAAGTGGATGATATGAGTCTAGAACAGGTTAACATCTTGAAAGTCATACCTTGCCCTCAACTCAAGAAGACCCTACATACGGAATTTAGAAGGGGTAAAAGCCAATTTCTGGAAAGATTTCCAGATGAGGCTAAGTAAAATGAGCTTAGAAATAGAGGTGTGAAGGCTGTGAAATAGAGAAATAGAGGTGTGAAGGTTCCTCATGATACAATCTTAAATTTTATGAAAAAGCAGTAGGGAATGCTTAATCTCTATTTCTTAAAATTGTTAATAGTGCTTAAACTAATGGAAGTGTTTTTCCACATAAAAGTATTAATAAGTTGTGGAACTCTACAGTATGCTATAAAAGCTGAAGTATAATTAGATTAAGAAAGCAGTTATCTTGACTTGTGAAAGGTATTCTTATTCTTACAATTAAAATACAAAATCCTTGCTATTGAAAATAATGTCTTGATACAGTCTCAGCTCAGGAAGTCTGGAAGAGCTGAATTACAGGATACACACCATAGAAAGGAGCTCTCTGTGTTATACGATGCTGAAGAATTGCTTTTCCAGAAGTTTTTGGGTTTGTGTTTTTTATTCCACCATGAAATCTGATGGAATATAGGGAAATCCTGCAGCGGTGTTATGCCCTCACAATTGTTTCACTAATTTAAACCTGTCACACAGCCACTCCGTATTGACATCAAAGACAGTTTCTTTCCTTTCCAAGTATGCTGATAATGCACTCTCTCACTCAGGTACACAGCAACTTTATTCCTGTCCACGTTTCATACGCCAGATAATGCCTTGTGTATTCTATAACATAAATGCGGAGCACATAGCAAGTATTAAAAGAAATGGAACCATTCGCATGGGCAAGATTTTGAGCTTGTCTCCTACTAGCATATGCGTGCACCTACACGCCAATGTGAAATAGAGCAAGAATGCCTAACCTGAGGCCTACACTCGCTCTAAAAATACCAGAGTTTAGCCCTGAACTGTTTTCATCTTAATCAGGGATTGAAATCCACAGTAAGACCTAACATCCCAGAATTTGAGTCATCCATCTTATGTTGAGAAGCATGTTGCGACCAGTGATGATTTTTTTTTTCCCCCAAGAGCTAATCTGGCACATAAAGGATGAGAACATTAGACATTTGCTTCTTTTTATTGCAAAGTAGTAGCTGTTTCTTGACAGGACGAAAGTTGAGTCACTCTCAGGAGGATTGCGCTACCAGTGTCCTTTGCTTATTGCTATCTGGTGTTGTCTCAACAATGCAGAGCCTGCTGTTATCCATTACTTTCTCTTCTCATAGAGCAGCTCTGGATTAGCTAGGCAAATCTCTGGCTGCTTAGCATTTTGCACGCTACCAACAGAAAGAGTCAGTCCCTGCAAACCGCTCACCTTGACAGAGATGGCTGCCCAATTTTTCCAAATAGTGCTTTGACTAGAGTTTGACTGTTACTGCAAGTGCTGAGCGAGCCCAGGGCTAAAACTCCCCATGGATTCACAGTGTGTTACGCATTTCAAGAAAGGAGGAGAACTTGGGGTTTTTATTATCATTTGTGCATGAACCAGCATTGTCAGAGTCTAGACATGCTTCATGAACCACCAGACTTCCATTGTGCCCAGTTGCTGTGAATGGAGTTACTGCAGGGCAGAGAATGGTGAATGAAGCCATTAAATACTTTTCTTTTTTCCCTCTCTCTTGTTGGGTCTTCTAAATGTAAAAAACTCAACCTTTTTTAGGCTGACTCCCCCTCCCCCAGTCCACACGCAACCATTCCAGTTAGCCCAGCCACTCTATGGAAATATTTTTTCTACTATCTACAGCAGCAAGAATACATGAAAAGTTGAGCTTGTGTCATCAAGGAGAGGAGGGCAGAGATCACCTACCAAAAGGTGATCGGTGACGACCTTGTTTGCTTCACCTTTAAGTACCCCTTTACTGTATGCAAGCACCTGTAGAGGCTAAAATCACCTGAAAGTGATTGCCTCCTGAGTTTGGGGCTTTGAAAGGTGGGTGAGGGGGGAAAGTTTGGATGCATAAATAAGCTGAAAAAATCCTCACTGTCAAATGAAATGTTCCTCTGCTTTATCACCATTATTTTTAGTGAGATTTTGCATTATGGTACCTTGAGTTTTAAATTAAATGTCAAATATAATTTGGCACTACAAAGAATGAATTATGTGACTGCCCTTAGAGAAAATCAGAAGGCTTAGCTCTGTGAGTTAAATTGGTATCTGCCTTATACTGAGCTGATGTGGGCTAATTGATTAGGATCTGACAGGATACCATATTGCAAATTCAGCACAATCTCTTCCATTAAAAAAAAATAGACCTAAGGTACCTTTAGGGAAAAGCAAAAGATCTTCTGTAAAACAGAATGGGGAGAGGAAAAGAGTATCTTCAAGGACTCTCTTTTGCACTGATGGGTTAGATTCCCCAGAAGCCCACACTTCTTAAGGCTACAATATGGATGTTAATATGCCCCCGGTCACTTTGGAAGCAGGTTTACGATCAAATTTCAGGTTCTTCTGGCCTAATTTTAAAGAGCAGCAAAATATTTTCTCAGTTAGCTGACTAAATCTATCTCCATAAGAACTAAGATGACAAAGTGCCACTTTAGATCATTAAAGGAGGGCAATACATTTTAATCAGCTATTACATGAGGAAGGACAAACCAAGTGCTATAGCAGTGGGTCATTTTATAAATTCAGTACTTGTGGCCCTCTCCCTTTCAAAATGCATGATGTTATTTCCTGGAAACATCAGTCTTAAAAAACTATTGTCAAGTAAACAAGCCTTGTGTTTCTCACAGCCTTCATGTCTGTGTAGTCTGGGTTTAATTTTCTGTTAAGTACGGGTAGTGTGGGGGGGGAGGACTAAGTCTGAAGTTCTAATGTAGTCAGGCTGGAATCTGTCACTCAGCTTATTGCATGTTGATGACTCAGTGCAGTTTCAGCTGTAAGCAGACCATGATTTATGGACACCAAGTGAACTCCTGCGGCAAAAACCAGCCATGAGATCAGAGCAGCAATAGGGCCCTTTTTTGGCAGGAGACAGCGCCTGCATTTTTCTCATTCATGCCAAACTGCTTTGCACGGCAATTAGCTCTGTCCTCATTTAGTCTCCAGTCCCAAAGGGTAATGAAAGTCATATATCATCTTCAAGGCTGCTAATTATCCAGCTCAGTTACAGGTAGGCTTTGTAACTGTGAGAAGGGTCTGTCTGCTTGATATTTATTGCTCTTCCAATAAGCAAGCAAAGGAGAAGGGGGGGGGGAAACTTTCTTGAAAGCTTGCCCATACCCCTTGCCTCAGATCCTTGACATACCTTCGGCAAATGTGCTAGTCGAAGGGGAAATGTCTTCATTCCACATATCCATTTTTCATGCTGTAACTAAACATTCAGCAAGAACAGAGAGCAAGTGCTTGAAACATGAGAGAACATACATTTGGAGTGAGCTTGTCTCTAGTTGTTTGCTTGTGGAAAGACAATCCTCTGAATAAACAGACATGAAAACAGGAAGGGCAATAGGGAGGAATGAGGAACTTCTTTCTCCTCCTCCACTCCTTTCTCCTCCCTGCCCTTCAGTCCGCGCCACAGCAGCATCTTGGGAAAACGATGGGGTTAGAGAACTGCGTTTGTTTTACTGAAGATATACCAGAGGAACTTGATATTTCAACCCTTTCACCATCAGCCCTGAAATATAGTAAAATTCAAGTCTCTATCCAGGGTTCAGGCTCTGCCTGACTTTCTGTAACAGGCTGAACCAGATGCTTGACAATTTGACTTGTTTTGGAAGTTGGTATTAATAGAGCCAGGCCTTGCAACTAGGAGCCATCTTTTGCAGTAGTCAAAGTATTGGCTCAATCAACAGTCCAAGTAGCTGAGTCCTTACTGTGCTAAGAAATTAACTTTGACCTGTTCATTTCATTTCATTCATGAAATCCTTTTAACTTTTGAAAAGGTTGGATTTGCTTTTGACTTATTGTTTCATTTGTATTTTATATCTTTATTTCATACTTATTTTGATCAGTAAGCCTGAAGACTGCAAGGTCTGAGACTAAGCAATCTGTTGCAGTGTGAATTTGGAGGCATCTCCAGATCCTATTGGCCAGTTAAGGAGTTGCCAGGTGTCCTCTCTAAATGCTCAGTGAAGTCTTATGCTTCATATGAAAAGCTTACAGAAAAGCTTCCTCCAATATTTCACATCAGCCAGGTGCCTTTTTTGCACTGGTGGCAGTGGCTGCTAAGGAAAAAGCTACTGTGCATATGCAGGAAAGCAATTTTGCAAGCTCCAGCCCAGGGCACGGCAGTGCATACTTGTGCAGTTGACCTGTGTGTGTGCATGGAGCGACACTGAATCTCAAGGCGTGACATCTGATCTCTGCTATGGTCAAGGCTCCCATTTACTACAGCCTCCATTGTCTCAAAAATCTTTCTGATAACCTTGCTGTGTAGAAAGGCAATTGTCGAAGCAAGCACCTCGAGTGGGAGCTGGGGCAGAAACAGTGGGTAAAGCTCAGCAAATAAAGAGCTTTGGCTGGCCCTGACCTGCGGCTGGAGGTAAAATGAGCAGGAGGAGTAGAGATGCTTCTCAGCATTTGTGCACCATGAGAGCAGTATGTGACTGTACTGGCAGAAGGCGGAGAAGATAAGGACCTGCTGTCACAGAGGAGGCAATGCTGCAAAGAGAGTACACTGCTGCAAGGTATGTGGCTCTTTGGGTGGGAGCTGAACTGCAGCACGGTGGGAGATCTGCAGCCTTTCGAGGCTTTGAACTGCGGTGTGGCATTGGGAGGGGCCCAGCACTGCTCTGGTGCCTCTGGGTATCTCCGCTGGATTCATCCAGGCCTGACTTTCATTTCTGTCAGCAGCAGGAAAGCACTTACAGGGTGGGGATTTGAAAGAAGGAGAGGAAGTTCCTTATTCTTTTTTACATCTCCTCTCTATCTTCGCTGATGTAAAAAATGGAGGATCGACTTTCATGATCAAATGTGATTTCATTTTTTACTGTGTTGAGAATGGCAGAACGTTTTACGTGGTTCTCATCTTGGCCTGGAGGAAACACTAGAAAACTGGACGAGATCCAAGCAGTTCAGATACCAGGACTCAGAGGAACATTGCAAACTAGTGGGCGCTCATCTGTCGTGCATTGGCAGGTTCCCTTGAGTACTCATCTGATTTATACCAGTCACAGAGGTGCCCTGCAAACCTTGAGTTATTTGTCTGCGCTGTCCTTGCCAAGTTTCCAAACCTGTTGACTTGAACTTTCAGTAGTTGCATTCCAAGTGCTCTCACCCCACCCTTCCTGGCAATAGGTATCCACGTAGCTCCTTGTGACGGCCGTGGGAACTGCTGTTGTATATCCTACTGCAGAACAGAGCACTGGTGTCTGTATCCTGCTGTCTTGCAGAGTCAAGGCTTGAGGCACTGTGCCATTGCTGCTGAGGTGAAGGGCAGTGAGTTGGATAGAAGTTGTTCAGGATCAGAGTGGTGGCCTCTCTAATCTGGGATCTTGGCAGTAGTAATGGCTAGTACTAACTGCTGTAGAGGAAACTGCCCCTTTTTCTCCTATTATTTAATTATTCTGATATGAAACAACTCTTTTTTCTCAACAGTAAAAATATCTGTTTCTAAAAAAAAGTTGACTTTGCACTACTCATTCTGTAGTCCCCTAGACTTGTCTTTTTACAGCTCTTGAAGTTTTTCTGCTGTCTTTTTGTGTGTGTAGCAGACAGTGGGGGAATGGATAAAAAATGTTAAAGGCTTCCTCCAAATTCTGCTGAAGCCAATAGTGTATTGCCTTTTCCATTCCATCATTTGGTTTAGGTCTGCCTCCTAAGCCCCCTTTTCATTTAATGCTAATTAGCATGACACCAGTATTCAGTATCGTTTTGGAAGTAGTATTCTCTGAGATGAAGGTGAAAGTAATGAAAAATGATTGTTCAAGCCTCACAGTTCCCTGTCCATAAAACTTCTCTTACAATTTCATTTAATTTGGTTTAATTTGCATTTATTGTCTGATCTCTTGAAACAAACATTTGCCTGACATATCTCTTTCCATTTGTATTACCAATGACTATGGTATCATAAGGGCAGGTATGCCAAATGCTTACTATTTATCAGTAACTTGATTTATTGTTGTGCAGCAAATAACACAGGAATCTGCTGTTTCCTTTCTTCATCGAAAAGGGGTGATACTTGGATGTAGTTTCGTATCGGCCGTGGCTAATCTATTTGTAAACTCCAGAAAGGTGGTGAAAGGGTGTCTGTCCCCTGTCCTTGTGTTGTGTCAGCAGCAGCATTCATCCAGCTGTGCAGCTGCACTGGGGACCGGATTTGGCTGAGTGCTGAGGATGCAACTACATGTGCTGACACAAAGCGTTGGAGGACGGACAGGTGAGGTGGGGGAAAGGAAGATTTGTCCCTTGCAGTAGTATTTCAGAGTTCAACTAGATGAAGCTGACCATGAAATTACTACCTTTACTGTAGCTGCATCTCTACTCTTTCTGTTTAGGCCTCAGTTTGTCAGATGATCCTTCAGCAAGTGAGAAGGAAAAAAGGAACATGGAGACATGCTTAATGTGTTTAGAAATATGTAAAAAAAGACCAAATCCATTGAAACAATTGAAGTCTTTCCTGTAAATGCTTGTGTGTTTTACATTCCCCATATACTAGAATGGCACTGCTGCAAATGGAAACTAAAAGACTATTCTAGGCAGTTGTGTGCTTTGGATCTGTCACATACAGGGATTTTCTGAAAAGCTATGCAGAAGGAGTATTTCTAAGGAGGAGTTTAATTTGAAGACAGGCTGTTGGGGGAGCCTGAGAAAGATATAACAATCAAAAGTCTTTGACCGTGTTCTGTCTCAAAACTCTCATCCTTGATGCACGGACCTTACACAAGATTCAACTGTTCTCCAAGCACCTAACCACAGCCTAAAAATAAATTTGCTATAAGATAATTTTACTGTTTCCTTTCAGATTAAGCAGAAAAAAAAGAGAAAAAATTGGAGAAAATTCTCTTTGCGGCAATTAAACTGTGGATTTTCAAAATTGTTCTTGGGTGTGAGTTAACTGTCAGGGGAACCTGACAGTTCTACATATTCCTTGTGGCAAACTGTTGTGATAAGCCTCCATGTTGAACAGTTTGGACTGCAAAAGAACTCCAGACAGCTCCCGGGGACATTGTTTGGGGAGAGGTGACTCTGGCTGACTCCCCTCCCGGCTGCTGTTGCACTGAGGGTGTTTTTCCTCCTTCTTAACTGCTATCCCACGGGCCACTGGCATTGCTGCTAATGGGCAGCAGTGGGCCTGTGCTAGAGCCAGCTGGCATTGGCTCTGTCAGACACAGGGGAAGCTTCTGGCAGCTTCTCACAGAAGACACCCCTGTAGCGTCCCCCACTGTCGAAACCTTGCCATGCAACCCCAATACATCCTTAATCAGCACTGTGTAAAAAATCACTCAGAGAATTCAGGTATTCAGGGTTTTTTTTACTAAAATATCTCTGTGTATAAAATTGGTAGGAGGGAATAGGCATGGTGTTTATTTTGTCATCCTTTAAATTTTATTTTCATGGACTAAAGAAGGGGCTGTACAAATCACCAATCAATACATGTGATAAGGGAAACATGCAAAAGAGCTCTGAAGTGTGAGATACAGGACATGAGAGCATTACTTCTTATGATGGAGGTTTTGTTTTCTAGCATACATTTCTATGCTCAACAGTTAATGCATTGCTTCTCTTCCTTTTGTAACAGGCAATCATTAAAAATTTGACCAGCTGTGACAGGGAAGACACCAATCAGATCTCATTTGGTAAATGTTAAGCTCATTGTCAGGGCTACCAAACCTTTGGCATATGTATGTGAGGAAGAGTTGGGAAGGAATGTTTTATCCAATCTCTTAGGTATGCTGCTCTGTACATGCTCTTGTATTATGGTCATCTCTCTAATATCATGTACATGTCATTTCCATTTTATGACAGAGCAAGCAAAAATGCACTATGAGCATAGAACAAAAGAGGCCAAAGTTTTCAGCGTTACTTAGCTCTTTGGAAAATTTGTTCTTTGCTCCATAAAGAAGTCTTGAAGAGCCTACAAGAGAACCCATCTCTTGTGCTAATGAACTCTGGCCTTTCTATAGAGTGTCCTTTTAGGACAGAGGGCTCTAATTGATTATGGTCTGCATTTTGAATATGTACATAAGTATTCTGGAAAAATAAAAAAAACTATTTTGATATTGGTTTGAAATTTTGTGTAAAAGCATCATAGGAAGCACAAAACAAAAGTAGCTTGGTGGCAGTACTACTGCTGAAACACAGATGCATCCTTTTATGGGAAGTAACCAAGGTCTTTGTGAGCTTTCATGAGAATTCAATAAGCAGTACACAGTAGATGGCTAGAATCGGATAATTAATGGGTTTATTCTGTGCTGATTTGTTACTACTGAGTTTTTAACGGAATAATGGAAGGCTCTTTCTCAAATTAAATATTCTGTGTCTCATTCACATAAGTTACCTGTTATTCATGGTTCTCTTTCTTGATCCAAGGATTGCCATCCCTGGGCTTTTCCACTGCAGCTCAGAGAGTCCTGGGACCCCTGTGCCTTTCCTGCTTTGGGGACACCAGCAGAATAAAGGTGGTGAGTAAAGAACAAATGTGTTCTTGCTGTTTAAGAAAGCTTCCTGAATATGCAAGATTTTCTTCCTAGTAAGTAAGGAGTTATTTTATAATTGCTGTTCTGTTTTGCTCTAACTGTTTGAGGTTATTCCTATCAAGAGTCATAGTGATTCTGTACCTGGTAACACCACAAATGTAAGTGTGGCCATGCATAATTCTTACCTAATTGTGTCTAGGCTACATCTCATTATGATTAATTAACATGCTTTTTGGGCAAGAAGGAAAATGTTTTATTTAATAATACAGTAAGCAAACTACCAACACACCGATGCTTAGTGAACCATCAGTGGAAGTGGTCTTTTTCAGATTCAAAAATTATCACGCTAAGTAATTATATTCAGAATCAATCCTTTTATTCCTTTCTTCATGTAGCTGGATCCATGTTTATATGGTTTTCAGTGTGCAAGCCAAGGCAACCATCTAGTTGTTCTCATTCAAACTGAAAGAGATTTTCTTTGAAGTCCATTGCAGTATTTGCTCAGTCTAGGCTATTTAAATATCATTGCTAAACAAGCAAGAGAACACCTCTCTCTCTGGTTGGTTCTGCGAGCAGTACCATACTGTTGTGTCCCAGGTTTGGCCTGGCTGCAAGGAGCAGAGATTGGAGGATCCAGGGGTCCCAATGTCTCGGCAATACAGTGACTAGCACCTCATTTGGGGCAGGGCTCAGTTATGGCTCCTGGTAGATCCCCGTCCAAGAGAGCAAGAATTATACAAGCTCTTTCTCTTTCATGGCTTCCTGAGTGCACTTCTACCTCTCTGATTTCTGCTTCCCCAGCTCCTCATATGATGCCTCATATGTATCAGTGTCCCAGCCGAGACTCATTGGCAGAGGAAAGCAATCAGAGCTTGCCTTTCAGCTTTCCACATGGTTCCCAGGGGTCTATATGCCTTGAAGGCAAAAAACCTTTTGTGCTTATTGCCAATACAGATATTTTCATCCTATTTATGGATACATCAACACTGAAAGTGCTGAGACACACAAGCTGCTGCAGCATGACAAAGTCTGGAACAAAGAATGGTGGGAAGGACAGCGGATGTATCTGTGCTTGCTTTCTAGAACACTGCTTAGTCTAAGGAACAGCATGTGTGCAAACACAGTCAAATGGCCTCTAGATCTGAGCTCTTATCTCGACACATCATCACACAGACTAACCATTCAATCTGCATCCTGGAGTCAGACTCTCAAGTCCTCAGTGAGGGAAAATTCTCATTGGAGTCTGACAGAAGGAACATATCATTTTGTTCAAAAACACTGAATATGCAGTAGCAGCTGTGAGTTGTCAAATCCAGCATAGGATTATACCCCACATCATATGCTTCAGCACTTTATACAGACTATGTTTAAATTAATTTTTAATTAGCTCATTATACAGATAGAAGATCTGCTCATCTCAAGTTTTATAACCACAACTTTGCCTGCAGGTCTCTCTATCAGACAGTTGGATGATGGCAGCACCGAACTTCAGCTGGAAGTGCTCAAACCCCGCAGCAATGAGACTAATATTAAAAGTCCTGATAGTATCAGGCACCGCACTCCATTATATCACAACTGCATTTCCATCTTCAAGCCCACTCTTCTTATAAAGAGCTTGCGGAGGGCAGGGGCTCATGACAGCTGGAAAACCTACATGCCACAGAGAGCCAAAGATATCTGACTGTGCATAATGGTGCTACCCATAACCTTGGCATAGGTTTTGATGATTAAGTGCAAGGTAAGCCCACCCAAAGTGATTCATATGAGTTGCTGCTCTGGAGATCTCAAACCACAGATCTCCCTCTTCTGGCTGGAGAAGATTTTCTAGACGTACACGCCTGATGAAATGTGGTGGTGCCAGTTGCCCATAATAGTATTACCTGCTTTGGAAATACCTTCTCTCCTCTGTTCCAAATCTGTTCCCTACTGTGAGGTACACTGCGGATGTACGTAGCTTGAAACATGAATAGAAATGGCTGAGAAAGTACTGACTATACAGACCTGGAATTAGGGTACTTCTAAAGCCATTTGTTTAGGTTTGTACAGGAAATACGTTACACAGCGAGGGACAGGCCACAGATCACTTAAGATCCAAGTATTGTGCTTAACCAGAGATCATCCTTATCTCCCTGCTATCTGCATGGTAACCGTTTCTTCATTAAATGTTTTTAGTCGCATTAACATATTCTCCTTGGAGCTTTCAAACTACCGCAGTGTAAAACGCTGACCACAGTTATAATGAGATTATTCAGAAAATTTGTTTTGTCTTTTGTTTTTTTTTCCTTCCATTTGCTATCATAAATGCCCTCAGAGAAGTGATTTCCATGAGATCAGGAGCTTGACTTTTTATATGTTTCAGTATGACTTTTTAAGGATAGCTGCACTGCAGGAGATTGGCTTCACACTCATCAGACAGAAGCAAAGGCTGTCAGCTTGACACAAACTGTAAACTTGACTCAAAAATTCTTGTGAAAGTGTATGATTTGTTCTTTATGCTACAGCAAATCTTTATGGAAGGATATTCAATCTCAGTTTAGTTTCTATGAAATCCTGTTCTTGGCCCATGTGGAACCACACTACGCTTTAGTGACGAGAGGTGATCCAGCTGCAAAGACTCCTTAAGCTGTTGTCCAGCCATTCACACCTCTGGAATTTCATAATAAATTGAATCAACTGAATGCATGGTGGGGTTAGACAATGAACAGATCTGAATGAGTGGTGAAACCAATGGCTCATCTCAGTCTCTAATTTCATTCATGTACGTATTATTTATCTAGGAAGAACAGGGCAGGCAATGTGTGAGGATATATGTGCTGTTTATTTAGAGCTGTAGTAGAAAGTTAATTCCTAAGTAGAAGCTCTGCTCTGAAGCAGAGACACAGAGCAACTGATTTGCTATAGGGGTATAATGAATTTATTTATTTTAATGACATTTCTTGTCTTTTATGTGTAACAAGAGAAGATAGTGACTTTCTTCAAAGCCCATCTGTTTGAGATCCTTCATTGTTATTGATTTCCATTCAACTCCTTCCAGCTTCTCTATGAGTTAATGGCATTCAAGGGCCAAAGCCTAGTGATATATTTGCTGTAGTTTTATCAAGGTTGTACAAAGCCTCATCTCTTCTCTAGTTCCTGATTGTGGTGAGCCCAAGGATGGAAAACTAAGCAGCACTGAAGAATTTCAATATCCTATTTCACTGCAAACTCACATTAAATTTGCTATTCTCTTTGAAGTCAGCAGAAAAGCCCTGACTGACATCAACTGAGTATCTGGTTCTGTGTTTCTGACAACATTACTGCTTGTCTGGTGTAGCAGTCCCTGTGGCCGCTGAGAGTGAAAAGTAGCTGAGGCAGTTTCTCAGAGGCTGGGAATACTAAGGACCCAGATAATTCACCCTCTAACTAGCCTGGCATCCCCTTCGCCTGCTCTTTTCAACTTGTGCTGTTAGTGCCACTGCGTCATGGGTCTGTGCTGGATTGTCAGTAAGGATACAAATGAGGGCATGGAGGTAACTGCTGGGCATGAAAGGGGGAGTAAGCAAATATTTTGCTTGCCCAAGAGTGGGAATGTTCTCAATGAACCTGGCTATTTCTCTGAATATAGATGTTGTGGACGATTTTCTGTAAGAGACAGGCATCCTGCCTCCAAAAATAACTTGTGCCTGATCTTTCAAAACCCTTCGTAATGTACCTTGCCAGTTATATGTTGCTGAGCAGGAAGGTTGAGAGGATTATTTCAGCTGTGGCAATCAGTTTACACCTTGAACCACAGGATCAGATTACTTTTGGTATTTAATTTTGAAATATTTCCCCCAGATGTACGGTACCTTTGCATGTTTCCCGGATGAATTTCATTTTGTTATTTCCTGCTCCTATTTCTAAGCTTTTTCAGGTCCTTTGTGTTATTTCTCTGTCCTCACTTGCGTTTGCAACACTTCCTAATTTAGCATCTTCTGCAAATTTAATTACTATATCAACTTTTTATATCACCTGATTAGTGGTTTTAAAATATTACTGAATATCACGTGAGTTTAACACAGTCTCTGCAAATTTCCCAAGGGGCAGTTCCCTCAAATCATTTGTTCTCGGGGGTTTGTGCATGGTTAGTGTATATGACACTGTGGATGTACATAAGACTACTCAACAGAAATTGCTGACGTCAATTAATGCTTTCTTTGCTCTGAAAGACTTCATCTACAGACATCTCAAAGGTGTGAAACAGCATAATTAGGGCATAGGGACACGGTTGTGCAATAGCACATGTGAGTTTTCTCCAGGAAACATCTAGCAAAAGTGAATTTAAAGCTGTCCAAACGTGCTTCATGTCACAGGTGAAAAAGTGAAGACTACAATAGGGAAAGAAGACTCAGATAGTCCAAGCAAGCCTGATAGTTCTTTTAAGGATCAGGACTAGTGAAAGCAGTGGTAAAGAAAGAGGTCCAAGGGCAGTGCTTTGTACTGCTCTGAAATGGTATTTTGAATTTGATTTTTAAGTGGAAACCAGGGAGCTGAGAAAAAAAAGCATGAAAAGAGAAAAAATACTTGAGATGGCCATTTCCAAAAAATGGAATAAGAAAGCTGTGAGACCAAAAAAAAAAAGGGATATGTGGATGTAGCTGAGGAAGCAGATGACTAATGTATGAACTCTGAGCAGTAGAATAAAGAAAAGGCTGAATTTTTAGTTTTCAGACCCAGTTTTATGCTACCATCTAAACAAACGTAGTTGAATATTTTAGGTGACTTTCCATTAAATGATTTACTAATGTTTAATGTATCATACATAGATTTTTTTTTTTTTTTTTTTTTTAATTCAGCTGTATGGCCATTTAGTAAGAGCGTAACGAGTTCCTTATGCCACCTCTTTGTTAGTGCTTCATGCAACCTCATGGTTTTTGGAGATTATTTTTTCCTGTGCCTATGTGACTTTGGCGGAGATTCCTTACTGAGCTGGCACACCTCTTTGAACTGCTTGCTCTTCTTTACCTTTTGTGATTGCCTATGTTCTTACTACAGAAGAAAGAACGTAATTAGATACTTTGTTTGCTGTGTTTCTTTTTACATAAGTTGTCTCTTACGTTTGAAGAGAATTTTTTTATTTAGTGATTTTTATAGTGTTATTTAATATCTAGATCCCCACTACAGTGGATTGTATTTTTCAATTACCGCCAGTTTCTATTTTAGATACTTTATTCAGCCTAATTGTGAACCAGGTGCTAGGTGCTGAGCGAAAGCAGAGAAAGTGTGGGCTTTTTCCCGGTGAATTTGCAGCTTATTGACGGTTGTTGTGCTGTTCTGGTGTTTGGAACCGATGGCGTATTTTAAGCATTGTTAGTGTTCTAAAACAGTCTTCTGAAGATTTTAATGAATATGCTTTGGCAGAACGAAACTGGAGAGGTTGGTTGGGTTTCCTGATTGTGTATTTTTTTTTTAACCAAAACGTAGTTTACAAGACCACAGAAAAGCGATGGTCAGATAGGTCTTAAACCAGAAATGGTGCTGTTTGTACAAGAGCTTGTCATGATGCCCAAAGCTTTTTGTGGGGGATATGCAGGATTTACATAATCAAACTTCAGGGATCTAGCCTGCATGTGTGAGCTAGGTCCAGGCTCCTCATATACTGAATTGAGAGAGGTAAGTGCCCACTTCTTCATTGTCCTCTGAAAGTTCCCCTTTCACATAAAACCTTCTGGCTGAAGGAGCTCTAGGAAGAGGGCATCGCTCTCCCATTGTGCACCACTCTGCTGTCTCCAAGCAGGGGTCTGCACAGGCAGAGTCTCAGTAGTGAACAGCTATGTGGGGTTTTTTAAGCATTATAACACTAAATCTAGGACAACTGTCCACCTCTGAAACCACAGCTATGCTTAGGAATCAGTGTTACGGTGAGGGGGCAGCTGACAAAGGAGATCAGCCGGTCTTTTACACGGAAGAGAGTCTGCATTGAAGACGGTCAGATCAGGAGGTCGTCTAAATGAAAGCCCTGCCCTCACTAGGCTACACTCCAGTGGGAAAAAAAAAAAAAAGGCTCAGTGCACTTCTCTGGTAACCTCACTTATTAGGCAATTTTAATATAGCTGTAATAAGCTCCCTTCGAGCCAGACCTTGGGTAAGGCCTTAGAAATGCTCAGCTGCCATGTGGCTTGTAACAAATATCACAAAGTATTGATTTATTCCATAACCACTCCCTGCCATGTGTTATGTAAATAACAACGTTTGATAGACTGTGTGGTTCTCCGTGCTGTAATGCAGAGGTCTTGGGAAGGTCTTGAGTCAAAAGATGAAAGGCCAACTGTCTCCAGTTGTCCTCAGGATGTGTGCATGACACTGCAGCTGCATACACACGCACCAAGCCCTTCCCTTCTGAGTGCATTTAATAATTATGATTTTAATATTATATCTGGTTCTGATCTGGCTGGGTATAATCTTCTAATTACATAGCTTTCAATTTTCTCAAATTGTCTCTATCTTTAACGCTGTTAGTAATTCTCTACTGGTAGAACTAAATTCACAGAGCTTTCATTGCATATGCTTATATCTCTACAGATTTAAGCTAGGAAAAAAACATGCAGTCTGAAAACACCACTAATTGTGCTTCAGCTTGTAGGTTGCAGAGCAGCCTCACTCTGTTTTCCCACAGCCAAGAGAAGGCCTCAAGGCCAAAATGTCACCTCAGATTTCTTTTGATCTCAACTTATATTTTATTAACCCTTTTAACTTCACTGAGGGTGTGCAAGGAAACATGTATATTCCCTTTCATATAAACCCAGCATTGTCCTTACATCTTGCGTGCAAATGTATGGACAGTTTTTCATACAAAGGATTATTTAGATGTAATCTATATGCCTTGTGAGTTACAGATAAGAAGGGGTGGGCAGCATTTATTCTGCACTGTTTATGATTTATTTCCCTTTTATTTTCTCTCTTTAACTCCATCCAAAATATTTCTGAGAGTCTTAGTGAAATATAATACTAGAAGCCTTTAATGGCACCTTTTCATCTCTCAATTGCAGAGTGCTTTTCAGGGCTTAATTAAATTTTACAGCGTGCCGTTCAGGTGAATGTAATTTGAATGCATCCATTCCTGTTTGTGAGGAAACTGAGGCAGGGAGTGGTGATTAGCTCAAGGCTGTGAGCCAAATAAAATGTCAGAGTAAGAATTATGGCCCAAGAGATTTGATGAGGAGATTTGATAATTTCAGCAAAATTTGGTTCTTAAAAATTTCATCAAACAGATAACACAAATGATGGCTGCCTGAATGGCGGAGGAGCCAAATGGCTTCTCTTTCCTTTCCTTAGCCTTCGTGATGACTAGTGCTTTATGCCTTAGTCCGGTTTTGGCCTCACCAATCTTTGGGCACACCAGATGCTTGCTCAGTCCTCCACCATGATCAGGAGAAAGGGAGTGGGTGGTTACACTCTACCTCTGCCATCTTCTCAGCAAATGGCTCAGGCCTTTCACCCCTTTCCACTGAGAGGCCTGCTAGGGTGGGATCTGTATGCATCCACCCACACCTACAGCCATGATCTTCTCCAAGAGAAGCTCTGTAATGTTAGTTGTGAAAGGCCTGAAGCTCCTTGCCTGGTGGTCAAGGGCAAACTTTTCATCCATCTCCTCACTAGAAAGTATGAAAAGCAGCCTGTCCTCTTCTGGGTAAGCAGGTAGAAGGGGAGAAAGCTGCAGGGACAAAAGTGTTCGCTTACTCTGCACATGTATCTTACAAAAATCCTCCATAGGTTCTGTCATCAGCAGTTACTACCCAAATACAGTTGCTGATGATGGTGTAGGATAGGCCATAAAGCATCATATTGGAATGGGTTAGGACAGTGGGCAGAAATACTTTCTGGGGCCTCGGTGTTCATAGATCAGAAATCATACTTGCTTTGGCCAGAGACTGACCACGAGGGGATTGGGTGAGTGTCGCTCCCCCACTGTGAGTTGCTATCTGCAGAGGAGATGGCATCATCCAGCCTGTCTGGCAGGCCTAGAACTCATATATGCAGCAATTTAAAAAGTGGGGTGTGGCAATTTCTTTGAAGGTGTGTGAAACAAGAATGAAATCAAGCACATGAGAGATCCCACAGATACAGTACAGAGGCTGACTGCACCCTTTCCTTGGTACCAGCTATCATGGTGAGAAAAGGTCATCTGGCTGTGAGACAGGCTCAAAACAAACAGGTCGGTGTTTTTAATGAGCTAAAGAATCAGTCTTTGGGAAATTCATTCTCTCAGTAGAGAAACCAAAGATTGAATGATGTCTCTCTGTCACCAGACACCAGTCTCAGATCCAGAGGAGAGAGAGGACACTTCTAGTCCTTTGCTGCCTGGCTCTGCTGGAGCCTCAGTCCACAGTGGGCAAGCGCTACCACATCTGGGCTTTCCAAAGCCTGAGCAGGACATAGCAACCACCATGTCTGACTCCACATCCTCCGTGTCGGGTATGCAATGTGGTACACAGTATGTTTCCAGGGTGCTGTGACAGTCAGCAGCCACTAAGCAGGTATAATGAAGGCAAAGAGAAGTTTTCTGTTTCCATTGTTGTCAGCCCAGTGTCTTAAAAATACTTATCTGGGAGTGAAATGGCTCCTCACCGGTCTGCAGAGGCGAATCTTCCATTGCTATATTATGAAAAAGGCACTGCATGGTTTGTCTTTTTATCAGAATAGTATGATCAGAGTACAAATG
Source organism: Mohoua ochrocephala (assembly GCA_013398855.1). Lineage (NCBI taxonomy): Eukaryota > Metazoa > Chordata > Aves > Passeriformes > Acanthizidae > Mohoua > Mohoua ochrocephala. The sequence goes on along the minus strand of VZTA01008429.1, from coordinate 182,171 downwards.
AGGTCAGGCAATTGCTGAACAGGTTTTGCCACTTACTGTTGATCATCTTTCTAATAACTTTCTTTTCTCCTTCATGCTGACCTCTTCTAATAGTGAAGTCAACAGCTGTGGCTACGTGCACAGGACATGCTTTGACAGCAGCAGGACTCAGCTGACAGAGTCTGGAATATATCATTTCAGTAGCATCATCTGGGTCTAGAGCTGGCTCTTCTATAACTGTATTGAAGGCTGAAGGCCTTGCGTGTTGTTCTTCTTTTTATCTTCTTTCCACTACACGAGCATTGCACAGGGATCTTAAAATGTGTGTAGGAAAATGGACCTTGGGGACAGACTTTACATTAGGGTTAGAAACACAGCTTTTTTTAATTTAAAAGTGCTTGGTTGTGTGTAAATCTGTTTCACTACTCAAGCTTCACATCAAAGTATTTGAGCTGTGCTGTACTTGATGAGAGCACGAGTGCATGTTTGTCATTGCATAAGTGAAACAGAAACTCCTTTGGGAACAGGGAGACAGAGACCTGAACACAACACACCTTAGAGGATTTGCTGCTAATTCAGTGACAGAAAGTTTTACATTATTGACATTCCTCTAGATGAAAACCTCTGCAACAAATGCCATTTTGAACCTCATTTATGATTGAGGCTATTTCACAAGGGTGCCCAGACTCCTTTGAAACCTCTCTGTGGGGTTGAATTAGTGACTTGGGAGACTCCAGGCCACCGGGATGGAGTGCAGAAAGTGCCCAGAAGCCTAATTCGGCTCTCACAGAGCACAGACACTCCCTTTGACCCCACTGCTTGAATGCCTCTGCTGTCAGAAGAGAGCCATGGCAAGAAGTCAGTCATGTATATCAGGAGGAATTTCTGCTGATCCCACACTGGGGAGAGCGAGAGAAATTCCCTGTGAGTGAAGAGAGTGCCCTCAAGATCAGGATGCATCCCTGCCCTTCAGTGAGAATGATTCCAGGGGGGTGTTAAAAGTGTTTAGTTTTCAGGGAGATTAGCTGCACCTTTCATTTGTCCTTTGGAGATTATTTTTGCTCTGTAAAGGGTTTTAAAAAATGGGAAATCAGTACAGGCACATACAAAAAAAAAAAAAAAAAAAAAAAAAAAAAAAAAAAAAAAAAAAAAAAAAAAGAAAGAAAGAAAACACAAGGTTATGGGAAGAAGCTGAGATTCTATCTGTTTTATTGAATGATCCTGGAATACAGTAACAAGGGGACAGTCGTGTGCTTAATCATCTCACTCTTACAAGTGGAAATGATGCTTGACAACAGAATGTACTGATATGAATGTAAGAGTTGGGGAAAGGAAAAAAACCTAAGGAACAAAATAAGCATAATATGTAAACAAAATTCTGCTAGGAGTATTTGTAGTGACAGATGCTTTGGTAGATAGGGCAAAAAATATATTCCTTTCTCCTAAAGGGAAATAGGTGGAAGTCCATCAAATAAACTTTGTCCTGGCATATTTTATTTTTGCATGGAGGAAAAGGAAAAGATCGTTTTTGATGTCAGATTTTTTTCTTCTGCTGTTTTTTTCCCTGCTCTGCCATACCAGAAAAAAAGATCAGGGAAGATAAGCCAGGCAAAAGAAAAAAAAAAAAAAAAGGAGGTGGGGAAGGGGAAAAAAAAAAGGTTACTCTGAGTATCAGAGAGGGGGCTAATTGTCAAGGTTATATCTCCACAGATGATTGATGTGAGGCTGGGTTTTTCTGTCAGCCTGTCACAAAGCAGGAATGTTTAATGTTCTCATTATTGGTTACGCTGTTGTGTATATTTCTCTGTCAGCACTGCGGACCCATCTGAACTGCCAAGGCACTTCAAAGCCCTGCAGGTCATTTATCATCCTCCTGACGCTGCGAATGTTCAGCCTCAGCTGAGTGCCAGGGATTTGTTATGACTTGAGAGCCAGCTGACAGACAGGTCCGCTGCAAAAAGGATTCCTTTTTGTCACACTGCGAAAACATCAATGTTCCTATAATGGCCTACAACTGTCAAAGGGGACTGCCACCTGACAGTTGTGTGGTCTCACTAATTTGCAGCCCGGTGACTTGTTTCCTTGAGTTTAGATTCAGTTACGGTGTCACATGCAAACAGGTCACCATCTGTCGTCCTGTGCCAGGGGGCACATGGTAGGGGGTGGAGAGAGAGAGAGAGAGAAGGAGGAAACGATGAAGTGGCAAACTGGGGGTGGGGGACAGGCAAGGGGAAAATAAAAACGGCCATGCAAATCAAAGCCGTGTCTTTATTTTAGATTCCTGTTTTCTGAGTGTTTCTAACCCACCACAATGTGAATCTCTGAAAGTTGTGTTGAAAATTGAGGCAGGGAAAGAAAGGACCTTGCAAAGAGCCAGAACTGGGAGGGGCGGGGGGGGGGGGGGAGAGGGAAAGAGGGGGGCGAGAGAGAGAGAGAGAGAGAAATATCAGGGCTTTGTTTCCTTTCCCAGGCCATGACATGATTAATCGTTTTCTTCTGATCTAATTTTGGAACATGAAAAACAGCACATTTGTCTTGAAGAAAAATGATGTGCCGTACTGCGCAGATGGAAATTTCGAGCAATGAAAAAGATTAAAGTGAAATTCCACTCCTTAGACCTAATCATGAGTTGTAGATTATTCTGTCGTTCTAACCAGATGGTAGGCTTGATTCCACAACCCCCTTCTTATATTAATGAATACTAGACTGTTATATTTGACTTAGGTAAGTGAAATGTCTATCAAGCCTAATGGACTGCCAGCCAGCATAACACATGTTGTACCACTGAGGGTCCTTGCTGCATTTTTCATGTTTTATACTAATGTAGAACATTTTGTTTCCTACTGTTTTCCATCATTGTCACTGTTTGCTAAATATTTTCACATGTAGGGGGAAAAAAAAGTAAAAAACTTGTGTCCAGAGCTAATTTCCTCACGTTGGTCACAGCTATAATTCTACAAGTAAAACAGTCACCCGAAGCAATGCATACAAGAACTCAATAGTAACTTGATTAAGTTCCCAGTCAACAAGACTGCACTAGGCTGTATGTTAACAAACCTAATTATAGGCAGCATGGTGATAAATTGTGCAGGGTGCATGTAGCACATCTCTGAGGTCATGTCTAGAAAAGAAGTTTTGCCCCAGGGGACAGGGATGGGGTGTCATTTCTAAATAAAGTAAATGCAGGTTCACTGATGTTTCCCATTGGGTTGCCTTCCGCTTTCTGACAAATGTTTTTCTAGCAAGGGTGTCCCCAGAGATCCTTGCGAGAACGGAAGAGTGGAGGAGGAGAGGAATGAGAGGCTGGGGGATTCTCTCTAACCTTTCCAAGTGTGCAGTCCTGTGACCGCCATGTCGCTTCTACCACGCTTGGACTTGTCCGAGCCATGGGTACTGCTAATCGTGTGCTGGGATGGGTGCCACCGCTCGTGCTTGCAAACCATGTTACCCTTTCCAGCATGTAGCTGAACAAAATGGTACTTGTCGCACATGCTGGATGTGAGAGTGGGATGGAATCTCTTCCTTGTATGTAAAGTCAAAGGTAAAAATCTCTGGTTTCTCCTGTCAAAAAAAACCAACAGTTGGGCCTTTGTGCCTGAGTGCCACCCCTGGTTCTGTTGGGGAGCGTGCTCCCAGGTAGAGGAAGCGTGCGTGCACAGTGCTAATTTTAGACATTGAAAGAATCAACAGGATGCATGGATCAAGTTACTCTGCCTAGGACAGAACAAGCCCAGAAACTTGAGTAAGCAGTCAAGAGTTGTCCAAATCTAGACTTACTGAAGTATGATAGATACACTAAAGTTAATTTGCAGTTATAATTAGAAGTTCATTTAGGCTGAACAAAGAAAAGCAAAGCATCAAAATACACCTCCTAATTGAGAAACTAGGAAATCTACATGTGAAGTCTTTTTGATAATGGAATTAATTTAAAGCTTACGTCATTGCTTTAGTGATTTTATTCCCAGTATTTTGAAACAGTTTCTTCAGAGTCCTGAACTCTGACAGACATGCCTTTCTCAGCGAAGTTCCCGTTGATTTTAAGTGCTGAATAAGGACTCTTAGACTGTGCCACAGAATAAACTCCAATGGCCCTCCAGTGTGAGTACCCTGCACTCGGGACCCTCATTGTTGATGATTTTCCCTTTTTCTCACACACATAACATTTTTTGAAAGAATGAAGTGAGGAAGGCCTAAGCAGAATGCTCATTATATCTTGCCCACATTTAAAGCAAATTGGAAGTCTGAAAATAGTATGTCCCAAACACTTTTCTTTGTAATTAATTTTAATTCTTTTTTTTATTTGTACAGATTTGTACAGATCTGAGAACATAAGCTAAAATACCAATATGCTTTCAACCACATTTCTTTTATGGTTGGATTTAGATTCTGTCTTAGCTCTCCCTAAAGCTCACTCTCAGGGGATAAAAAATTTTCATTGATGAGAATTCTTATGCAAAATATTGCATGGCAGATTTTTTTCAATTAATTTAGAACGAAACTCTCACTTAGTCCTTTATACTGCTCTCAGTAAATACAGGGTAAGTTACCCCTTTAAAACGATCTGTACAGATTACCAGCCTGTGTAGTTCCTAACCTCTGGGGAAAACTGGCTTTTTGCAGTGCTGCTTCTCTTCTGTGCAGGGCATGTGGAGCTGACTTGGCAGTGAAGGGAAAGTAATTTGTTCCTGACAAGGGCCAGTTGCAGACTATTTCTTCACTGGAAGAAAGTGACAATCAAGCAGGAAATTGTGACTGCAGTTCCTTATTTGAACTGATCCTTCTTAGGAGCTGGTAGACATATCTTAACTTAGCCTTTAGCTTGTTTTCCTCAGTCTCACAGCTTTGCTTTCCGTGAAATGTCAAGGACCTCGAATTCCTGCAGTGTTTACAGTTTGGCCTGTGGAATTTGTGGCCTGCTCAGTGTTGCAGATTTACAATGATATTGTGAAGGTAACACAGGAGAGGCAGGCATTCCTCTTCCTGGTAGCATTTCCCAGAAATGGCTGCAGTTTGGGGAGAGGACTTTGCCCTACTGAGGAAGAGAGTAGCACATCCGGAAGGGAGAGTAAACTGTCTGTTGCTGTTGAATCCTTATGAAGCCAACTTGTTTCTCAGTGTGGGGACGGACAGATGGATGGAAGGCTATGTTATAGCTATAGGTAAGCCTCAGAAAGCATTTGTCTTCCTGGAAGAGTGTATTACAGCCTTTCTGGTCTGCAGTGGGTTATCACCCTGTTGTAGCTTTGATGGATGGCAAGTGATGGCAGTGGGAAATAAAGGTCCACCCTTTGTGCTCAGGAACGCTGCCTAGGAGGGCAGGACCCTGACCGGATGGAACATCTCTATAGGTTTGGAAGCAGGTTGCCTACAGCAGGGTCAGCAAAATGTTTGCCAGTGTCTGTCTGTCCAAACTCTGCATAAATGCTCCGAGCTGGGGTGCTTGTACCCATGGATCAATCAATTTGCCCACAGAGGGCTGACAGCTCTGAAACAACCTGATGTCAGCTTTCTGCAAACATGAATCCATGGCTCTTAGCATTTCTTGTGGGACACCGCTTCTTCGTGTGGCAGATGCCTTTCTTACATTCTAGGCCAACCAAAGACGGATTTGCACACTACCACCACACACCCTACCCTTCATTGCCCGTTGCCTGTTTTACTTCAGAGAAAATTACTCTATTCATCTTTCTGACATGAGGCTCAGATCATCAGACGCCAAAGCCATTCTCCCCTAGGCGAAGTGTCTCCCTCTGGTGGGCCTGGGGGCAAGGGAGGAAGGGAGGAAGGAACAAGCTCTTTCTCATCTGAACTGCAAAGCCATCACTTAGAATAGATGTCATGTGAGAGGTGACAAGTCTCTTTTTTTTTCCCTCTACTGTTTATTTCTATTTTACGCGTATTCCCAACTTCCTGTTCTCCGTGCACTCTTCTTGCTTTTGTACCCTGTAACTTTCGGCAGTTTGTTTCTTATCTTTCAGATGTGCTCAAGACACAGCAGAAGTTGATACAATCTAATACAAACTTCCCTGCTTGCTCTGTCCTGAGATGTAGTGCCTGGTGTGTTCATTCCCCTCCTGTCATCAAGTGCCAGCTTCAGCAGGACTTAGTACTCCAGGTTCTTCCTGCTGTCATTTTCACTTCTCCCCAAGGACTAAACGTTTAAAACCCGGGAAATGCTAACTGAGATCCTAAGTAACACTTGAACCGCGCTGATCTTGGGTAAACAATTCCCAGAGTGTTACCATTCCTGATGTTGAAAGAGCAGATCAGTGACAGAAAAGAATGTGCATACAAATTCTCGATAATCAGGCAGCCAGCTAATTTCTAAATATTGAAAGATTCCCTTAGAAGACATCAATTTTGTGCATGTTTAAAATGACACACAGGCTACAGAGCCTACCATTTACTCATTTAAGACTTTTAATAGGAGATAATGGTTTAAGGCTCAATTTAGAGAGAGGAATACCGGGTACTTTTTTTTTGGTCTATTTCTTATGTAAATATTTATATATTTAAATTTTTCTTCATTAAACTGATTTTTGCAGTCTACACAGCAGACAAGTAAGAGGAAAGACTGCCCATCACCCTTTGAGCAGAACATTTTTTGCCCCAGTACATGCCTATATGGTAGGTTATATCAGGTGCTGGAAAAACACCTGATCTTCTGTTGGCCAGATGACAGCTTTTCAGCATAAGAGCGGGTATATATTTTTATTGAAAGGTAAAGCAGCAACATTTCTTGCTTAAATGGGGCTTTTGACTCCCATCTCCTTCCACAGTATAGGTTGGGTTGTATAAGGCCCTGACTGGCCTTAAGAGCTCTGGTGAGGCTCACCTGAGGCCCTGTCCCACAGCCCTTGCCTGCAGGTCCAGGCTGACTCAGCCCTGGGCAGTGAGCTGTCCCCTAAGCCAAGTTACAGGTGTTCCAGTGCCATCCAGCCATTGCTCTGGCTTGCTGACTGGCTTTCTGGGGTGGCTTTCTCCAGACCTGCCCTTTGTCTCCTGTCCTGTGTCCTGTGTGTACCTTAGAGCTGTGTCACAAGCCCATCTTCAGCCTCCTCTCTTGATTGTGCATCCTGGGAGGATGCTGCCATTGGCTCTTTATCTCACCTCACCTGGCACTGTCAACGGACCCCATTGCAATCACCAGGCTGGTCCTCTTCAGGCAATGTGGGGCTTCACTCAAGTTGCCCTCATTTCCCAGCTTCTTCTCTCCTTGAAGAAGCCCTGCTCTTTCTGCTCCCTGATGAGTGGCCCCATTTAGGATTTGTGTGTGCAGTGCAGCAGGAGAGCTCCCAGGCAGCCTGCCTTTAGTCAAGGTCTGGCCTTTTCATGGCCCTGTTCCACGCTCCTTGCTCAAGAAAAGCAGTGTCTGCTTGAACATCTCACTGCTACACATGGTACCATGAGCAGTGGCTTTTCAAGGGGCTGGAGAAGAAGTCTGTTCCTGACTCTCCTTGGTTTCCCAACTGTATGAGCAGCTCCCGCTTCAATGTGGAATCTTTTTGTTTTCAGTAGACATAGAACTCTTTAACTTGCTGTGTGACTTTGTGCAGATTCAAAATGGCTTCCTGTCCCCATTTGTTAGTGGAAGGGATAGATTTTCCATGGTGCGGTGCCAAATTTATATAGAATTTGAAGTGTTCTTCTAGATGAGATGCTGTGTTCTGTAATGCTCAAGGAGCGCACAATGTCTTTGGGGATGTATATAAATACACTGGTGTATATGAAGAAAAACCCCACAGGATTTTTAAATGAAACAGTTGAACATCTAGCCTGTATCCCAGTTTCTGTTGTTGTTTTCTAGAAGAATACGCTCACAGTAAATTCATACCAAATTTCTCAGAAAATCTGATTGAAGAGTACTTGAAGAAAGGCTTCAGCATTATTGCTGACTAGCTAACATAAGCTGACAATAGTAGATGACTGTGGTGAAATATTCATGCTTCCTTAATCCTGCTTCTTCCTCTTTCTGGGATGTTAGTTGTGAGAGCACATATAAGCCAATAGTTTTACCACATTGCTAAAATTAATCTCCAGATCAATGTAAAATTAATTGCAGACTTCTACTTTTATGGAGAATAGCAGACACTGGAAATAAGGAAATCTTCCCTACCTCTATCCCATAACACGAATGTTTATAAACTCTCACCCAAGTTGGTGTCAGGCCAAGGAAATATAGGTCAAAACTGTGATTTATATGATCAACTATAGAATTTAAATACTAAGTTCTTATTAATCTCAATGTGAATTAGTTAGCTAAATCCCCATATCCTTTCAAAAATATGCCAGTGTTCTACTACTCATTTTGTCACGTTTGTATACAGTGACAGATTTTGTAAAACTACTTTCATAAATGAACAAAACCCCAAATGTATATCACTAAAAGCTTAGAAGACAAACTGATTCGATTTCCTGTGGTAGAATTACATTATCAAATAAAACACAGGTTTTGAAATGCAACACCCTAAAAGAAATACAGTTGGCTGAAAATTCCCATAATGAGAAATCCATGAGCCTAAATATTTGGTGTTCCTGATTTGCTCACTTCCTCAGGTTAATGTTTCTTCAACATGTTTCCAGTTCTTTTTTTTTTTCAGCTGAATTGCTTGTTGTACTTTCAAAGGTGATGATTTGCAAATGATGATTTCCATCCTACTGTATTCTATGTATGGCAGAATGTCCATCAAGTTGCCTCTAGGTGACATTAGTAGTGCAATCATTCAAAATGCAGCCTGACAGCATTTCAATCAATTCACTTTTCAACACTAGACATCAAATATACATTGCAAACCCAGCACCTGCTGTACTTGTAGCGTGACATCAAATAGGTTAGCCTCGGGTCCTAAGACAGCGGCTGTCTCTTGAACTGCTACATTAAGGAGTGACTTTGGCAATGATACTCCTGGAGATTAACACTCCACCAAAACTGGCTCTCGACCTACAATGCAGTATAATCCCTTTACTCCTTGTGTTTCTCTCTCAGCACAGCCCACAGGAGCTCTGTGTCTGCTAGATGAGTCAGCCACAGAGCCCAGCTCTTAACCTCATCCTGTAGAGCTTCATATTTACAGCAAAGGTGTGAGCAGAATGGCAGCCATGCATCTATAAAAGCTTGTCCCAGGTCTGAGCTCCTTGGGGCAGCTTCCTCCGCTTTGCAACAACTGCATCGCAATGCCCCCTGAGGCACCTTGAGGTGGAAAAATTTGCAACTCTTCATGAGGTCTTGGTCTTTGTATCAAGACCTGCTCTTTTAAAAGAGCAGGAGAAGCACTTAGGATAATATCTAGCTCTTGTCACACTGCTCTTGAGATGAAGAGGCCTGGCTACTGCCATGCCAGGACTTTGTCTTTTGCTTGGAATCAAAAACAGATTAGTTAGTGGTGTCCTTGAAAGTTCTCAGTATACTTCTGTGCTTTGGGCTGAGGTAAGGTCTATTCCTTGACCCACAACAACCTGTGCTGTGTGTACTGAATCTTCTGAGTCAGATCCATAATTCCCTTTAAATGAGAGGACAACTAGATGTTGTCAAACACCATGGAGGTGCCTGACAAAGCAGACAGGTGGTGAGTGTGCCCAGGATTTCAAGTTCAGAGAAATAAAAAAGGCATGCCAGCACTCATAAACCTTAGGATAGTGTGAATCCCCTTCCTTTTGTTCCGTTTGCTAATCAGGCTTTGGTGCTGATGGCATAAATCAGGAAGATGAGCAGTTGGGAGATGAATCAGATAAAACAGTACTGTAAAGGCAGCTGGTCATAATGGTGGCATTGGCAAGGGCATGCAGGCCACTGTGTGACTCAGGCACAGTTTGGACCTTTTGAGGTGACCCTAGGAGATAAGAGTGGGGATCCAGGTGTGACAGGTTTAGAAAGAGACAGTTTTGATGTGGCCTATTTACTGCGTGCCTCACCACCATCCCTACTGGTGCTGTAATAGAAGTGAGCTTTTGTGCCTAGAGGGACAACACCGGGTCCAGTCCTGATTCAATTCCAGGCACTAGGCAGGATGGTGCTGATCACATAATCACCTCAATCCTAGAGCCAGGGATTGCAGGTTTGCATTTCCTATGCAGGGCAGTATCTCCCTCACAGTGAAAAGGTGACCAGCTGGCCTCAACATTAGTTCTGAGCCCACAGTGGGCAGGAGATTTGTGTCCCCTTGCCCTGCAGGAGCCACCTGCAGTCACATTCCTGGAGCTCCACAGAGGGCACTGCCCTGCTTTTTGCTGCCACTCTTGCTGAGAGATGCTCCACATCGGGAATGTGAGTGCAGCAGGAGATACACATCCCAAGTGGCACAAAAGAGGTTAATGTAGTACCCAATAACCTTCACAGATGAATCAAACAGCTGAGTTGAAAAAGCTGTCATAAATATTTGCATCCCTAGCAAAGTTAATGGAGGAAGAGGACTGCTGTCTTAGAAGATGAAGCAGTATATGGACAGACTTCAGAAAGGTAAGAAATTGGATAGGGGTGGGAGAGATTATTCAGAGCTACTAACTCAGTATGGAGGGATGATCATCTTGCTGAGGAGTGACTGCATCTCTTCCCAGTGGAAATGTTTGGCTCTGGAGATAGACAGACTGGGTGCTGGTAAATCCCAGGTGAGGGCAAGGTCCTCCCCGCAGGCCTTCTCATTCTGCTGTTTGGGACGTTCAGCTGGCTGGGGCAGTTTCGTCCTGCTCACAGATGGTAAAAGGACTCACGAGCCAGACTGAGTGCTTGCTGGCAACACAGATGTGCTCTGAAGATTGCTTTGGTATTTATGTGAAACAACTGCTTTTTATTAAGGGTTGAAACCAATAATAAATAATTATAAATTATTTCAGTGTATTAAATTGTTGACATAACACCAACACAAATATTTCTTAGGAAAGTGAATAAACATATAAAGCTACATTACTTTCTAAATGAATTCATTAGTATTTATTACAATTACAATCAATTATTAAGCATTATGATTACTTGCTTGGAGACTGGATTTTTTTTTTTTGCTATTATTAATAATTTTAATTACCAGCTTTAAGTACTGGTTATTTCCCACACACATCCCAGGGCACTAATTTTTATACAGCATCTAAAATACACAGTGTTTTTGGTTTGGGTAGCTTTGTAGTACACCATAAATTGCTGAAAATAATTTCCTAGCTGTTAAGTGGAAATAGAAGCCCTGGATGTCCCTCAATCGGTTATGACCTAGCTTGGGAGAGCTGGTTTATATTGTGCAATAGGAAATTTATTCCTCCAAAGTTTTATGCATCATATCCAAAATGCCAGGAGGCCAGGTTTGCCTGTGTGACTGATTTTACGTCCTTCATGCCATCAAACAAGAGTATGTATGCTCAAAAGCTTGCTGCCCCTACACCTAATTTGTCTAACAAGACACAGTGTCTAGAACAGGTTGCGCAGAGAAACAACCTGTTTGTTGTGTCCCATCCCTGGAAGTGTTCAAGACCAGGTTGGATGGGGCTCTGAGCAGCCTGGCCTAGTGGAAAGTGTCCCTGTCCACAGTAGAAGAGTTAGAAGACCTTGAATGTCACTTTCAACCCAAACCGTTGTATGATTATTGCCTCAAGAGTGTCTGTAGATTGTGATGGTCTCACTGTTGGACCTATAATTATTTCTGATGCTAACTTGGTTGGCCCTACTACACTCTTGTAGATGTCCGGTAATTAGACTTCTTATACAGTATTCAGACAGTCTATTTTCAGGTATCTTAATTTGTTAAACAGATGCATAACCTGAATATATTTTTTTGGCTTGTTGTCACTGGTCTTCACATCCTCAAATATGTTCTCTAGTTCTTTTCCCTTGAGCCTCCTCTAGCACCTCTACACTCTGATCTCTCAAGTTGTTACTTCTGACTCCTTGGCTACCTGGCTGATGTGTCGTGCTTGGGACACACAAACTCTAACACAGATAGAAGCATTTTCACTTCTCGTTTGCCGCACTTAACTTTGCACGCAGTATCTCAGTAGGAATGGGGATGCCTGGGCAGCTGTACCCCTGGTCCCACCCTATCTTACCCTTTTTTATGGTACTCCAGTGTCCCCTAAACTCCAGTTATCCTTACAGCCTTCCACAGGTTCTCTGCTGATAGGAGCAGTGGCAGCTGGGTGTTGTTGCCATCCCTTGGGTGCTCAGGCAATCAGCCTATGCCCTGTAGCCACAGTGAATGAAGGCGTTAATGAGGACACCTGAATTGATTTGGTGCTGATACTCAGCCAATCATCAGACTATAAAAGCAGTGAGGTGGATTAACAAAGTATTTTGCATATTACTCGGGAGCAAAGGCATTGTCTGTGCATGGTAGGGTTGCTTTATGGTACCTTTAAAAATGCTTTATGCTAGAGCAAAGCATAGTTGTTCTAGCTTTACTAGAAGTGGGATTTTAAAGTACATGTAGTTAAATTTTTACACATTCTTAATAACTTCAGTGCTACTAAATGAATAGATTGTGGATGTTCTAAATAGGTTTGCCTGTTTGGAGGGGTGAGGGGAGGGATGTCATAGCTGGGTTCTTTTTAGGTTGCTCATTTTTTTTCCTTGTATTTTCAACACAGAGAAATGAATGAATTCCTCATGAAAGGTGCTGTATGGACAACTCCTTTTTATCTTCACAAGTCCTGGAGAAAACAGCAGTGAATTCTCTTGCCTTACGTCACCTCTAGGCTGGTTCTCTGCATGTCTCTCACAAAAGGAGCTCTGTTTGATTGCTCTCCTTCTTTTCTGTTGAGAACATCCCAGGTGAGTGTTTGCTTCACAGGGGTGTTTTCCCTCCTTAGTTTTTCACTCGTTCAGAGTGGTTAGTCATTGAGTAGGTATGATCAGGTCAGCAGATACAGATCTACAAATGTTGATCTGATGTTGATAACCTGTATTATCTATAAGTGTACAATTTTACTAATGGTACCTGAACAATCATTTTAAGTTGAAGTGTTTTCTATATAACAAGTTCCCTGGAATTTGCTATATCAGGTTATATGTGATAAATGTACCTTGATTCAGCAGAAATATTATTTTATAAAATCAGTTTTTGTCATGCTTTTAGTCTTGATGAATTTACAGTAGCATTTTCCCTCTAGCAGGACTTGACTGAGATGGGATCTTTTGCTTTCCGTTATAACAATTACATTTCTTTTTTCACATTCTAACCAGTAATTTGTTGCAAAGCACTTTGATATGCTCTGCTCAGATGGAAGACATTATAGAAGGATTTTATTGCTGTCGAAATGGAGCGAATGCTTAAAAACATAAATAATAATTCGAATTTAGAAATAATTTGGCTTTAGCTGGCTTTATGCTGTTGTTGCTCAATGCTGCACTGTTTGAAAGATTTGGTCACAATCTGGAGCCCTGCTGTGCTAGAAGCTGTATTGACACTGGACAAAAAGGTAGCACTGCTCTGAAGTACTTTCAGTTTTCCCACAAACACTTACGCAATTAAGTTGGAGGCTCCATTTGTTTGCTTGTTTTAGTGCTTGCTCTGGCTTTTTTGTGTTCTTCTTTCATGAATGATAATGAAAATTTATATTAAATGCACATGTTTTAACTGTCTAGAATACACCTAGGCAATTTGTGAAGGCTTTTTCTGCTGAAGTTAAGGAAAACCCTTCTCTTTACTTCTCTTTTCTGCAGTGATTTCTTTGACTTGCTTACTTTATGTTCTTAATATACACACAAAAAAACCTGTAAAGCTGAATGAGGGTGAGTGCCACTGATGAGTGACTAGAAGTGTATTTCAAAAGGGACATGGTCATCCTCAACCTCTTCTAAGCAACCCTTACGTGACCTTCAAAACCAGAACTACAAAATGTGGCATTTTCAAATAGGGAAAAAAGTTGTGGCTGTTTCACTGCTAATACTTGTGTTGTGTGGATAATTGTTCTGTAACATTGGAGGCAGAATTAGAAAACCAAAGTCACCGGTGATAAGAAAGCAACAGAAGCCACAAACCTGCCACTGAGGAAATTTATAGCAGGGAACTGCCACAGAAGAGTGAAGCATATTCATGATGCTAAGGTCAATCTCATTCACTTTGTCTAGGCCCAAGCTATGTTTCCACCTGTTGGTTTCTATGCCTCTGAATTCCCCAAAACTGCCCTAAGTATGAAACAAATCCGTTTTGGTCTGCAAGCAGTATTTCAGTCATTTAGGACTGGGAATACTTGTTCTGCTTATTAATTTTGTGCTTTAGGTGAATTCATACAGATGGTGAGATAGGGCAAGAAGATTTATGTTGAGATTTATTGAGGGAGCCTATTTTCTCCCTCCTGGCTGACATCAATAGGGTTGTGTGGTCTATTCACTTTGTCACAAAGTGCACCCTGAGAAAGTACGGAGAGGGCCCTGATTGCAGTCCTGCCTTCGAACAGGTCACAACTCCATTGTTCTGGAACAATAGAGGTTTTATAAACAAAGTCCGACTAGAAAGATTGTGAGTTATGACACTACAAAGAGCCTTGCTGAAAGCAAAACAAGGCAAAAAAGAAACAGGGTAAGGCATAGAAAAATGCTTATAAACAATAAGTTAAATCCCAGGTCCTGAGCAATATATCGATGCCAGAGGAGCTGTGCTACCTTACAGAATGCTGAGGTTGGTCTGTTAGTGTTTACACCGCACCGTGCATGCGCTGTATAATCACAGTGAAAATAAATGCATAGGCACACAAGTGCTTAAAAATCTGGTTACTACTGGCTTCAAAGGGAGTGCTTGCGTGCTTCAAGTTAGGCATAAACTTAGGCTTCCTGTTGGGGACCTGAAAGAGGCTGTGGATGATGTCCTCTCCCTGCATTGTCTACTGCAGTCATCTCATGGTCCTTAAAGTTACTATTTCCAATGGCCACCTGTTGCCTTTCATCATAAATTTAGCACTACCCCAGCAAACTCTCCCCTTCTCAAGGCCTGCTGCAGTTACTCGTGTGGAAGTATTTTTGCAATACTGGAACTTACTCTTCTGAAGCATGACTGTCTTTTCACTTCACAACATGCAGTACCTGGTGTAACAGGTGCCCTGTGGGTGTAGAGCAATGCGAGTGAGTAATGGGTGGCACAAGTGAAGGATGCTCTGGGAAATCCAGAGCGTGAACGGAAGCCTCTTGAATTCAAGCAGCTCATGTGTTGAAGGTGTTCAGACTTGTATATATTTGAAATTAAAAAAGAATTCAACTATGATAATTTGGTTAATTTATCTTTGTGCACAGGTATTTATGTGGTCTTTTTATCTAGGTATTATTCAGTAGAGAGGAAATTATTAGCGTTTTAATCCATCCCACCAAAATCAAGAAACTTTCCCTCTTTGGTACTAGCCTAGAAACGTTATTTTTTTTCCCTTCCCTCTTGGAACTCTAGGTATCTGAAAAAATAAGCTCATATTACTTTGTTATATGAGCTGCTAAAGTTTCTAATTTTGGTTGCTAGTGCCCAGAGGACGAGTAATCAGTTATTAAGCTGATCAGCCTTATGTTGTAGTGCATCGGTTTGATGAGGTTAGTGTTAAAAATCTGGCATAAGTATTTGCAACCTTCCTGTGTTGGTGGAATGTAATGCTTTTCCATGTGAAGATGAATTTAACAAGCAGATTTAATCCAAGACTGGGAATAGAGAAGGAGGGGGGGTCATGGCAGAAGGGGCTGAGACTCCCTGTGTACTAGACTTCCACCTCTGTAGGTATGGCAAGCGATTATTACCAAAGAAGGGGTTCAGCGTGTATGCCAGTAAAGCAGGTAGTCAGAATGTTAGGCAGTAACAATTTAGGAACTGCCACTTTTCTGCTCTCTTTTTAAATGCATCTATAAATAACATCCAAGAAGGCCGTGTGCAACTTTTTAGAAGCATTATAATAAACTTGCTCTCATTTGTTGATAAGTGGATAATGGAAGATTAAAAGTATCCTCCTGCTATTGTTTTGCTTTTTAACTAAATTTTAAATGGTGTTGAATAAGATTTGTTAGCATATGATGTCTGCTTACTCAAAGCGTGAAGCAAGTTTTTAGATGAAAAGCAGGTAACTAGGACAGGACTGAAAATTAATTATACAGGAAAACACTGCAGTTCAAGTTTCTAGTAGGTGGAGCCCAGAGTCTCTTGGAATTACATTAGTTCCAATGAGCATGTTTTTACCACAAAACGGGATGCCAGAGTTTCTGCACCAGGCTTGTTTAAGGTGGGGAACAGAGGCTGTTCAGGTTTATCAAGCTGAATTTTGCATTCTGCAGCCTTAATCAGTCTGAAGCTAATTAGCAGCCTCTACACAATAAGGCCACAAGTCATTAATCATAGGAGATGAGAGCAGTCAGCCCCCCATCCTTGACATTTCAAGAAAAGTTTTCTCTTGCACTCTTTTTTTTGTGATGGGGCTTCAAAAGTCGCGAGATTGCTTTTCATGGTCAATAGTGTGTGAAGTAGAAGCCATGTCTTGATGTGACAGACAAGGGACTACTGTTCAAAGACCTATTGGACTCTTTTTTATTTCTTTTTTCTCCCCTCTCTCTCTATAAATGCTGTCCTCTAATAGAATGGAGTCAACTGATGACTTTATTTGCTTTGAGTTGAAGCATAGTTCAGCTGGGAATAAAAAAAAAAAGTTTTAACAAGTATGATTTTTGTTAGAGCAAAATTCAAGTTTTTTACAAAGCTGCTTAGTTCTTTTAAAAAGTTACAATCCTTTCTTATGCGCAGCTAATGAGGAATGAAAGTCCTTTCACATGCCTAATACAGTTTAGTACAGTGTCTTGAAATCCAATGCTAACAGCTGCAGGCTAAGCACTAGGAAACCCTTGCAGGAAAAAAATATTACATTTCTTGAGGCTGTTGATTCAACTTCTTACAAACAACTTGGAGTAGTAAATTTAAATAATAGGTTTGTTTTCTTTAATGACACCGAGAATTAGATGATGTGTTATATTTTATTCTCTGGGCAGAAGATGTGTAATTCTATCTGTATTACTCCCATAATAAGGCATGAGTGATCTCTGTATGCCTGATGCCTGTCTAGCAGGTCTTACTCCCTAGCTGTCCATAGCATGCCCTTGCACCTGTCGATAGCATCACTGCTTCAGGCTGAGATGTTTACTACAATATCGTGGCCGTTTCAGAGCTTCTGGCTGGGACAGCTGGGGAGAGGTGTTTTTATAAGTACAAATATGTTCGTGCAGTCTTCTGTTGTTAATCATTGAATTTTCACTATGAGCAAAACTGTTTTGTTGAAGGATAGGTTTTAGAAATATTTCTTGAAGACTTAAAGGTCTCCCTCAAGGTCTCTTTTTTATCCTATTGGGCTATATGGACTTTGTTGATTTACTTAAGGAATTAGAATAACACTCAGAGCAGGTAATGGGCTTTTGTCTGTATAACTCTCCAGGAGTTCCTTGTTCTACCAGGCACTCTACCAAACTCAACATCCATCCCTGTACCTGGAGTTGTCCACTGCAGACTGGGAGTGGCTTTTAGAAGGCGTTAGCTCAAGCAGCAAAGTTGTATGGTGACAAAGCACTGCACAGCACTGCTAGCAGCCTGGGCACACTAAGATCTAGTGCTCCTCTATGAGTAGTGCCAGTTGTGCTTTGATTTGCTTATTTCTCCTGTTTGCAGAGTTAAAATAATGTTGAAAGGCTGGGATTTTGTCATTGTTACGTTAGTTTCTTTTCCTGTCACCAATCCTTGAGATAAAAACTGAAAATGAGGAAAGAAAAGTTGTATTAGGAGATTCAAACAAATTAAACCAGCGCTCTGTGTCTAGAAGCTCAGGAAGCAGCTGTCTATAGCTGTAATATGGCTTTATGTTGTTTCATTTACTTCTTTGACTCATCAGTAGATTTGGTCCTTGCACCGCTGTTCTATTTCAGTAAGAACGATGTCTTCGAGGTGCTTCTTGTGCATATTCTATGGAGGAGGTCGTGAGACGATCCCTTTGGGTGGCAACAGGGAGGAGATTAACCCAATCATAAGTCTATGGATGAAAATTTGGCTCTAGATAAGACTTCGGCATGAGAAGGCCTGTGTTTTGATGCCTGAATGGTGTACCTTTATGTGTTGTTTTCTTCTGGGACCAGGGTTGTGAAGCCCTGTTAAATGCCACCTTTTCATTGTATTTTTGGTTTTTATCCCCTCCTGTAAACTTGCATGTTCCCATGCTCGCTCCTTACGTTCCAGTTCTCTATTTCTGAAATGTGAACCCAGTGACATTCTAGTTTGCACCAGACTTTCTGTGCTGGCCTAAGTAGGCCTGGCAATTAGGCATCCCTAACAAAAAAAGGCACCATGCAGAAACTTGAGCAAAAAAATGGTATGGGCACTGAAAGAGCCATTAAATTCCTCCTGTCATATCAGTGAAAGTGTACACACTTTGAAAAATTCCCCTAATATACCTTTAAACCATAGACCATAGCATTGGTTATGGTCTACAGTATCAGCTCTTAGATTTCAATAGGAGGGCATTTTCTTTCTTTTTGTTTCTAATACTAGGGGTGGAGGGGAAAATATGACATGCATCTACATAAAAATAAATTTGTAGTGCAATCACATTAAGGATTTAACTAAGCCCACACAAGCAGAGAGTTAAGACTGATATTCTGTCATTACCTCAGCTCATTACATCTCGGGGTTTTGTTACTCATGTAGTCTGTAAGATCGCCCGCTGTCTGGAGAATCCTGTACTACCTGGAAACAAAGGGGAGTGTTATGTTGTAGCTTTACCTCTGAAATTTCCCTGCTTTGCCAACTTTCCTCAGTGTTACCATAAAACAGTTCTCGGTGACTTATATGTATTAATGGCATTAATTAAACTATCAGCACAGCTGAATGGGAGAAAATGCGTCTTCTGAACTTGTTTCTTGAATAGGAGTAAATGCCTCATTAATCTTAAGCATCAACCCAAGAACACTGTGTTTGTTAGATAGAATAATAAATGACTTTACAGGAAATACACAATAGCAGATGCTGGAATGCATCCATTCATTAGTCACTGTGCATAAATATCCCCTTATTTCCATGAAGAGACATTTAATGGAGGGCCAGTCTGACAAACATGCGCAAGCTTTCACTCACTCACTGAGAAAACGGAAGGGAGAAAATGTCATACAAATTTGCCTGCCGAACACGAAGTATCACGTACCTCGTGTGCTTTTTCTGCTCCTTGTCCATCTTTCGTCAGACTGAAATGTGCATTAACAAAGGCAAAACTCTTGGACAGGTTTTGGAAGCCCATAAGGCATTGCAGTTATTTCTACTTCTTGGTTGCAAAGTCTGGGTCGCTGCTGTGTCACTTGCAGGCAGTCACCAACTTTACTCACAGCCCAGTTGAGCGTCTGGTAAAGTCAAAGGAAGGCTATTTGCTTCAGAACCTTACAAGAAAATATTGTTGGGTTTGTTTTTAATCATTGCTCCCAAGATACTGAGAAACAAGCAAACAAGCCTATTTCAGTGAATAATAGTGAATGTAGGAAAAAAGAGTTGTTCCCCTCCCACAACCCCTGCTGTCTGTCAGCTTTTGTAAGCTTATATGTATTTCCTAGTCTTGTAAAGTAACCGAGCCAATAAAGCACCTCTGCAAACAGTGAATGTAGGAATTATTCAAAGGAAAGTGAAGTCTGTATATTAATTGTTTTGCTTTCCTCTCCACATAATTGGTCAGAACTGCTGATTTTCTCAGATTGTTGATTCAATGCACAAGAACATTAGATATGTTACAGGAATGCCTAAATAATTTTCTTGGTATGTGCAATTGTTCCTCAATGCACACCATCATGAAATTTAACTAAAGGGTCGCATTTTAGCATAATTGTTTTCAGAAAACGTTAACAGCGTTTGGATGTCACGTGTTTGAGGTCTGTCAGGTTTATAAGCCTAAATTGACCAGAACTAGAAAACCTGGATTTATGAAACAAATTCTTAAACTGGTGATTGCAGTGTGTACCAAAGGTATCAGTGTCCTATAACAGCACCCATCCCCATCAAGAAATCTTCTATCTAAGCACGCAGGTGCCTCGTGCCAATGGATTCTTCACGGGTGTCGCAGTGTTTCTCACTAGAATACTAATCAGGGTGCCTGGCTTTGGGCCTGCACAGACTCAGCCTTGTAACGTAAGGGAGAAAAAAGTTTAGAGTCTTATCCTGTAAGTTTCTGAGTAAGTATGGATTTGAAAAACTTCATTGCATGATTCGGTGAATCTTCACATCTGAATTGAGAGCTTGGCAATGCTTTATAGTATTGTTAAATCAAATGCTTTGGACCCAAATTTCAAGCTGGGTGTTGTGGTAACTTGGGTGGTTATTTTTCTACTGGCCTAAATTTGCAGTCTTTGCTCAGAAGTCCTACTTGCATGAACAAACATCAGTTCGCTTACAAAATTAGAGCCATAGATCAGCAGTGAGTTACTAACAAAGTCGAGGGAGGGAGAGTTTTGTTTCAAAGTAATATATAATGATAATAGCGGCCTAAGTTTTCAGAAGTGGCCAGTGGTTTTTGAAATAGAAAGTACCAGAGAGCTTGCTGTTTCTGCACATCTGTCATCTGGCTACTAGTCCCACTTCAGCTGGTCACAAAAATTACTGCTAGGCTAATAGCTCACTAATAATGACAGAAAATATCAGTACTTTATGAAGTGCGATGTAAATACAAGTTCCTAACCAATTTTTCACCATTAAAGATCCCAGAAGAACTAAATAATTTCCCCTTTTGTGATTGTAAGATTTCCTTTTGGGGCAGCTTACATTTTTCCTGCATTATACTCCTGATATGGTTTCACGTGGGTAGATACACCAGTATCAGGATTTATGTGTTCACATCCTTCAGAAATCTGTTCCATTGGTGTACTATAATTATATTTCTATCCTAGGAGCGGCTACATTCCTGGGACCAGCAGAAACCCTTTCAATATATACAACATTAAACTGAATTACACCGCATATAACCACCTTAACATTGATTAGACAGGTATGCAGCTAATAAAACGTGGCATTACCCTTTTCTCCCAAGGGGTCGTCCTGCACAATGGCAGTGGGTCGTTTCCACTGTTGATCCTAACAGGTCGACTGTACCTGGAGCCAGAAAACTCCTATTGAAAGAGAAAGGCAGAGTCATTCTTTACAACTGGAATGCCGGGTGGGAATCCTCTGGACTCCATCTGGAACAGCTTTGACCAAACAAAGGCCCCAAATCTGCTTGCAGTGCAGTCGGTGGGAATACTGCCACAGCATTCCTTGGGAGCAACATTAGGCTTCGATTATGGTCGCAGCAAGAGAGTAGTATATGTACAGCTGCCAAAAAATATTAACAAATAATGCTAGAAAAGCTTGTGTCTGCTTTCATTTCTTTTTGCTTTTCTTTAAGGCAACTAGCAGAAAACATTTTCATCTGTCAGGAATGAAAATTAAAATAAAGGTTTACCGCCCAAGCTCCATCTGCTTCCCAAGACGGGTCAGAAAAGTCATGGCTTTCAAAGTGCTCTGAGCCACTGTCTCCTCTTGCAAACACAGGATTGTGCAAGGGCCTCAGTGGCCACTGGTGCTGTCCTGCAGCCCTCTGAGTGATTGCAGCCTGCCTTGCCCTTTCCCCCTCCTCACCACAGTGTCTACCCTCGGACTGCTCGAGCTTTTCTTTTACAGCCAGGTATGCTGTTGGAGTGAACTCAGCAAAACAATGGCACAAGGTGTGGAGAGCAGGGAACAGGCTGTGGCCCAGTCTCTAAAGGGCCAAAGAGCACTGGCACCTTTTGGAGAGTCTTTTCCCACCACAGACATTCTCCTCATGAATTTGATGCATCTACTCTATGTCCTGAGTATTAGTTCTGCCTGAACTGTTTTTTTATTAGTATTTCACAGCATGTGTGCTCAGAACAACTTTCTACTGTTGTAGACTTGGATGAACTATCTTTGCAAATCAGAATAACGTTAACTTGGGAGGAGAAGATGAAGCAGAGCTGTTGGTGCTCAATTCTTTCTTGCCTGAAACAAACAGACTCTAGAACTTTTTGGTTATTGAGAGGACTAGAAATTAAACAAAATATAGTCAGTGGGAAAAATTAACTGCAGAGGAGTTTCCTTAAGACACAGTGTGGACAGATTAATTCCATTAGATTAAAGGAAAAATGGCATTAGTTATGTTGTATAGCTTCCTACAGTTATGTTTTATTTACAGACATTGAAGTCATGTTCCTGAGGTCAACAGATTTTTGTATAATTCATTTCAATGGAAGTACAGTAAAACAAAAAAATGCTTTTCCTAGAAGCTTCCATAAATATTCCTTTCCTGTGAAGCCTTTTAGAAAGGACTATAACATAGATTTTCCTTCTCCATAAGAATTAATTCAAGACAGTCAGAGATGTCTCTTTGTTTGTCAATTTTCCAGCTGTACAATCCGGTCTTTAATGCTGACCACAGTGTGAAAGCTGAAGCCTTGAGTCGAGAGTGTTTTGTATTTTGTCCCATGATGTTTCTTCCATAGGCTCCAAAGGAGAGACCTTTCCCAAAGTGAAAAATGTGAAAGTATGATGCTGCTAGTCTAAAGGTAGGTCAGGATAACCAGTGAAGTATGAGAAATAGAAGGCCAAAAGCCAAAATGCATGCTGCCTGTTCTTATGAGTGAAAATGATTTGTGTAGATAATGATGAAAACATAAGCATATAAATAGCTGCTGACAACAAAGAACTCATTGTAACTAGATTAAACGTCTTAGGTTTCTAATTCTATAAAGGCTGTTCAGAAGCATTTAAAAATTAGTGAGTAATTCTAGACTGATCAGTATCTTTGCATCATATCAGCCATATCATATCATAGGGAAGCAGATGTAAAACCAAATCATTCTGACTTGCAGGGTTTTAGATCCACTTTGTTATTACTTTGCTGTTGCAAAGTGTGGCACAAACTTCAGAGCAATTTAGAACAAAGCTACAGCTTCCTTATAGCTTAGATGACTAAGCTACTCTAGAGTCATCAAGAGATTCTGTTGGATGTAGAAATTAGTGAATTTCATTTCATGTCTCTCGGAAATACCTTTCCAACCCCACAAAGTGGAGAACAGTGCATGTTTACTCACTCCCTCCTTCTCTGTGCTTAGAGGCAAGTATTTGCTGTCTCTTAACTGATCTGTCAGTTGTCTTTAAGGCGAACATCAGGGTCCTATGAAACATGGAAACCAAAAAACATGCTTGGGGTAATGAAGGGCGAGAGAAGAGCCTCAGCTGAGCTATTTGGCCTCGGCTAGTTTGCTAAGGTGCTGTAGGATATAAGGACCATCTATGGTGTCTGAAAACCTCAAAGAGAACGTGTGTGTGCAGTCCCTACTTGTTCAGCTACAGATCGAGTAGGTGAGAGAGACCGTGGTAGGGGTGTATCTAGAGGCACTCGAAGGAGGACTCCTATCCCTCTATTCGTGACTCGTTACATGGCTCAAAAAAATTGTACGACACAATGTTTTTGGTCTTTATATATAAGCAAATATGCATTCACTTTGCATATTTGTTTTGCATAGGCAGTTGGCATGCAGGATTAGCTGTGATGTGCTCTTGCAAAGAAACACACAAAGAATTGCAGCTGTGTATGACATGGTATCAGTTGCAGGCATTACATATTTGCATGCAGAGTGCTGGCACTGTGATCTCGGTGTGCTGTGCTTTACATCTTGATCCAACCGCTGCTTTTAAGTGCATATCTATCAGTCTAGTTCTGCTGGCTGTCAAGCAGTGGGTGAGCCATCCTCTTGCTGTGTCTGTCCACCTTCTAGAGCTAAATCCTCCCACTTCTGCCCTAGGAGTTCAAGGAGTGACACAATTCACACCCCTGATATGAAATTATGAAAGATGAAGCACTCTGGTTCTGCATCTCCCCACTCCGCCCCTCACGCAGCACAGAAGCACAAACTAAGCCTGTGACTGAGTCACATTTTGACTTGAATTCAGCAAAGCACTCACTTGGGCTTGATCTTAAGTGTGTGGGTAATGTGCAGCTATTGAGCAACTTAAACACACCATCTTTAGGGGGCACTAAGCATGTGTTTGGGTACTGAAATGAGGTCTTGGGGGTTTTTTTAATAAATTCATGCCTAGCTATAAGTACAAACAAATGTTAGCGTACATGGTTAATGATGCTCTAGCTGGAATTGCTCATCCCTGCATCTGTACATCAGAGTGTAATTTTAATTAGAGTTTAATTATCTTTTCATTTATTTTCTTCAGCAAGTAAATTTATACCTTGCTGTAAGTTTTCTTCAGAGTATAAATTAAAATAACATTAATAATATTATATTTTTCCTAATTTGTGTATCTACACTTATTTATCTGGGTTTTTTATTAGTCATAATGAAGCATGTTTGGAGAAATTGGGCAACTAATCTATGTACAGAAGAAAATAATGCTAAACAATATCATTATAATAATGAGAGGCTGTTTCTGATTTACTGAATAGAAATAATGATATAAATTTGTGATTAGGGTTTTTAATATATTTTAAAAATTAATTTCAGGGACAGTTGCCTGCATAATGAGCGTTTAAGTAAAAAAAAATTCTGAGTCTGACCCTGGAAATAAAATTGTTCAAAAATTATATTGAGAATTTTTTGTTCCAAATTCACATGTTAATGCAACTTAATGTCAACTTAACTTATAATTATTTAATAATTCATTATGGAAATTAATCTCTTCTGGAAGATATTTGTGGGGAAAAGTTTGGTTTGAGCATTTTTACAAACTTAGGGAAGTTGATTGTCCAAATTTTTCTATCAGAGGGAGTTATTTCTTAGACATAATGTCATATCCTAAATAACTTAAGAATTCATATTTCTGCTGACACATCTAGAGTCCAAATAAATGCTTTAAAATCATTCATCAATATATGAGAAAAGCAGAAAACCAGTATGAGCCTCACTGTGTGCAGCAGAAGCCACGAGCACAGGGAAACAAGGGACAATGAATTTAGACCAAGTGACCAATAATTTGAATGATTAAATTTTTGTACGCTTTACTTAAAATGTCTTAAGAAGGCAACTTATCTGTACTGGACATGTATAAACTTTTTCTGCATCCTTTTTTTATATCATTTTTTGCCACTCTGTGAATTATTTCAAAGCTTTGCTAGCATCCAGATCACAATGGGCGGTTCTTTTGTGTTACTTCTATTCTGTAGTTGTGAGTTACTTGACTTTGCACGCCTGAGTCAGCTGGCCCTCACTCCTCTGAAGCATCTAAAAGCTCACGAGACATTTTCTCCTTCTGTTCTTCAATTTTCATAGATTTTTGGATGGCTGCTAATGTTGCTGGACTGAGATTCTTCTCAGATGCACATCACTTAGAGAATGATAAATAAACTATCTACTCCACCCTCCTTTAGTTTCCATATTATAAAAAAATATTCTCTTAGTTTTTATTTTTTCCCTCTTTCCCCTTTAATTCTTTCTCGTATCTCCAAAGTATCAGGACGTGCTGCAGAGTTAGCAAGTCCTTTTCTACTTTACCTCCCCCATGGCAAAGTGCCTTGCACTGGGACGTGACATCTGGTCACAGATTGCCTCTGCAGAAGGCACAGGATTCTTCTCGTGGGTGTCTAATGGTGGACCAGGTACTGAGGGACTGGAGGTGCTGCGAGGTGCCAGGGACTGAAGCTAGTTGTTACGATTGCTATTCTGTTTGCAGACTCTTCTTAGACCGGAGGATGTCACTGAGTCGAGTAATGAGGCTTGGAATAGTGAAAACCTTGTTAGGAAGGTTAGAACCAACCCAGCAAGGTGCATAGTTGGTATTTACCAGGATTGTGTTTTCTGTTCCGCATGACCAGAAAGTGATGGTAGCATGGGTGATGAACTCTGCCTTGTAATTTTAGAACTCTATGTTAGAGTCCTTCTTTGACTAAATTCCATGTTGTCTTCCTCCAGGCAGTCACAAAGCTGACTATGAAGTAAGTGTGTTGCAATGATAACTTTAGACTTAACAAGAGCCTGTGTCTCCTATAAGTGGCAAAGTATTCTTTCTATTTCCCAACTTGATGCACCCATTAAGCTTTAAGTCTCTTCAGAACAGTGTAACACAGAGCAGAAACTGGCTAAACCAGGTTTACAGAACTTTTGCAAATGTTTTAAACATTTTCCCTTTCTAAGCCACACAAGTCTTGCCTTAGGCGCCATTCCTAAAATAAAATTAGGCTTCTGAAAGATTTATTGGCTGCTTTTGGAATTCAGCGTAGTTGTCTTTTGCTTGTTCACATAATGAGGCAGTTGTGAAACTCTGACTCAGGGGTGAACTAAGCCCTCTTCAAAATGGGGACAAATGAGAATGTGTGGTCACACATGTAACTTCATCATAGAACTGAGTCTCTATGCAGTACAGAGTGGGCTAGAGAAGGGATTTATACAGCATTCCCAGCTGCCTGCTCTATCCACTCCTCCTGTATTCACTGGGAGGCCTGCTATAGTCTACAGGTACTCATGAAACAACCGATGCTATATATGGAGTAAGGAGTCACAAAAGCAAGTGGAAGCAGATCTGTGTGGTCCCTAATGATGACTGCCCTGTCCCCTGACACAGCTTGTTCTTGCCTGTAGTGACATTCTGATCTTTCTTATTTAATTGCCCCATGTTGGCTCTGGTTCATAGTAGGGGGTGATTAGAGAACCGTGTTTCCCTGCTGTGTTAAACAGTCTTGTCTTAAGTGAAGTGTATGCAGTGCCTTGCATTTAGTGTTGTATGTGTCACATAGGAAAAGACTGGAGCAGCACTTGAAGCCGTTTCAGTTGATTGGAGCTAAAAGACCAGAACTTCCTGCTGCTACTGCCACTCCCAGCTCCATGCAATTTCAATGGGCTGTTTTGCTGAAATCAGCACCCCTCCGGGTTGTTTGCTCATCGAAACTGGTTTTGCGATATAGGGGCCATCGAATGCATTTCAAAACATGGAATAAGCTTCAAACTACATCAAACAACAAAATACAGGGTGTGTATTTGTGCACACAGCCTAAGATGCTTTTTCAGTGAAGTCTTTCAATAAACACTCTGAAAAGTGTTGTTTTCTTCCAGCAGTGCTTGCCAGAAGATTGATTAGGTTCAGGTGGCTTAAAGGAAGTGAAACTGTTTCTACGCTGCACCTAATTCTTTCCCTTTGTCTTCCTGTGCAAACACAAATAACTAATGCAGGCAAACAGTAAATTGCAGCGAGCGGTGGAAGTGCTAAATGGTAGCAACACTTAAAACATTGCTGAAATTCAAAAGAGCAGCTGTTAGACATTTAAACCTATCATTCTATTCTGAACATACATCAAATTTACTTCATAGCACTGTCATAAAAATGTATGAGAATGTAAATGCTTGAGTGACCCATTAATCTTTTGAGTAGTAAACATAAAATCTTCTTAACCCCAGTGATGATATAACCATACTTTATTTTGAATGAAGGCTTTATCATAGAAGTGAAGATGTTCTGTGTCTTTCTGTGATGCATAAATAAGAGCAAATTAATATTAAAGTCTGATGTCTATGAAAAGTGTGCCATTATATTGATTGCAATATGAAGATATATGTAGTGAACAAAGCTACACTCAATTTCTGATGAGCACAGAAAATCTAATAATAAATACACAAAGAGCATAAGCTCGTTACTCATTGATGGCAGTCACCAGTCTGATGCTATTATCATTATTATTTACTAACTAACTCAATAATGAGTGTTTGTTCTTACAGAATTGTCCATAAAACCTTCCTTTTTATGTATGTCAAATGATAAACCTCCCATCTAAGCTGTCTTTGTGGTGAAAAGACACCCTTAAATATTGAAAGTGTTGGTTGTTCGTTTCCATGCCTAGGCCAGTCAGCTTGTCTCAACCAAGCAAACTTGCCATTTACATCATGGTGAATTTTGCTTGAGTGTGGACTAGGAAAAAAAATCTGGCTCCAATTTGGGTGCAGTACTATTTGATTTATTCCAATCCTTCTATATTCCTTCCACTGCCTCGTGAAGCCATGTCTGAAAAACACTGACTAGCCTCTAAAGGCAAAAGGTACTGCTCATGAACAACAAACTGCTTTCTTGTTGAAGAGCTAGATTTAGCCTTGATATATGTAGGAGAAATTTCATTAAACTTCTGAAATTGTCCAGTTCAAAGCGTTGTGCCCACAGGGTAAAAAACTGGGAGAGTTGGAAAACTTCTATTAAATAATCAGTTTCATCTTCCCATCCAGCCAGGATTGTTTCCAGCAGTACACTGAGATTTCTTAAGCAATGGGACTTCGTGTGTGGGGAACTTAATTTATTCGTAAGTCATTTGAAATATGTCCAAGTAAGCATGGGAAAACTTACATCCGTCAGTTCCTAATGATATTTGGAGATGGAGGTGATGCCAATGGAGAAAAAAAGAGAGAGAGAAGCATAAAAATGATAAACCAGTAGTTTAACAGACTCCAATGAGCCGTATTGGTTTAACTAGAGATGCAAACTAGCTACCAGGCCACAAGTATGACAGGCATAATAAATTATAAAAAAATAAATAATATTTTCTAATAAAAGGAAATTCCTGCTTTTGAAGGACACTATATCATGTTAACTTTCACTTTGAGGCAAAGTTTGTCCTGGTGAACAACAAACTCCAAGGTGTAGGGGCCTTGATGTTGAAAAAGATTATCTGAATTTGAAAAGCTTACCTTACCTGAAAGGTAGGTTGCAAAACTCAAGTCATGGGACAGAAGCAATACATCAGAAAGTAGTCAGCCCAGACTTTCATGTGTTTTGGGACCCCCTTCCAAAAATATCATTAAAGTCAAATAGAAATGTCGTTGGCATGTTTAATGTATGTGGTAGTCTGTCTTGTCATCTTTCTTCAATATTTGTATTTGAAATACCTTATTACTGCTGCAAAGATTTGGAGGACAGGGCTGGATGAAGGAAAATTGTTGAGGAGAGCTGAGGTAGGGTAGCAGACCACATGCACTTCAGCAGCTAAACCTGAGGCATCAGAGGCCACGCTTAGAGTATATGCACTTGTACTGTAGCACAAAATCCTACAAAATCAGGTCCCAGCAAATTGGAATGAGCTGGTCTGGGTAAAAGGCTATTTAGGGAAGTGATGAAAAGGTAAGTGACTAAACAAGTTTTTGTGCTAGGTTCCTCAAATCTTCCCACACCCTAGACTTCCACTTCTATTTCACAGTCTGAGAGAAAAGGGAAAAAACATCTTCCCATGCACGGCACTCTTCCTTTGCCACAGCTTGGAATGTTGTTGCTCCCAGCAACAAGTTCGAAACAAATAATACTGTTCTTTATCTGAGGGCAACAGAATCAGTTTTGCCTACAGAACTCTAACAAAACAAAATTTCATTCTTCACTATTACACTCATTACTTTCATAAAATCAGACTTAGGATAGTTCTATGTTGACTCATGCTTTTTTCAAATTACTCCTCTTACTCTGTTTTGGCATCATGTGGTTAATTTGGGTGAGAAATTAGGAAAACATGGTTATGTGTTATGCTGAGCATCCATATAAAGTCTGTGGAGTGCTGAACAAATGGCACTGTTGTAAAACAAGTTTTATAGAAGAATAGCTACTCATTTTGACTTTGTCTTCCCAAAACTGTTCAAGTGTATATAGTGGTGTTGCAGTATTCATGGTGGATGTAACTGCATTCCTGGGGAAATTCCCACAAACCTTTCACTTTTTGAATAAGCTTGTATGACTCATAGCACCTGCAGGATACGGCTAGAGACGTTAGAACACCTGCCAGTGAGGTAAGGGACAACTTGAACATACTTGATGAGGCACTGTGAGGTCTAAACCAGAACTATAAATAAGATGTCTCTGAGATTAAGACCTCAGTACCTGAAGGAGAAATGCAAAAGACTGGGCCTTAACAGGTTCTAGAGGTAGCAATGCTGATACAGGCATTGAAGAGGAGCAGTTCTACCTTCTATTTATCAATGTTTTACTTCCTGTAAAAGAGGGTTTCTCGCTGGTTGGTGGTGCTGTTGCAGTCCTTGAGAGTGCAAATAAAAATATTGCTGTTACTGGAAAGACGCTCATGAGTTCAACAGCATATTGATTAACCAAAAGCAAAGAACTGCAGATAACAAAAGAGATCTGACCCAACAAGCCCTTACTAAGATCTTATTAATAAATGACAAAGCTGTCTGAATTTCGATACCAATCTTTCACACACACTGTAATGGAGACTGAGGTTTGATAGCCAGTGTATTCATGAGCCTCCACCTGGGCATGTCAGAGCTTGCATGATCTTCTGCGTAGACTTTTGTGATACGTGTTTATTTAGGGCATGCATATTCTTCTGTTGCTTATCAAAAAGAGAACTCTCATTTAGAATGAGCAGTGGTGCTTAAAAATGTGCAACTCTTAAGATAAATGCTTTCAGTAGACTACTGTGTCATCCTGGGAAGAATTCCCTCTCAGTGGCAGTGCATGTAAGTGTACAGACATATGCCTGATGCTTCCTGCTGGAGCCAGGCTCATGTCACTGCACATTACTTCTTCAAGCAGTGTCCGAGCTCTGCTGAAAGATGGCTCTGTGGCTCTTCCCCTCAGCCCACTTCGCAATGGAAGAGCTCTCTTCAAGAGCTAAAAGTTGCCTCCTCTTTCCATTATGAAATCAGACAATTCTCCCACACTAATGTGTATGTGAATGCAGGATCAGTTTAACATACACACAAAGAGCTGTCAAAATGTCATTGCAGCTGTGCACAAGGTTATCCTTCTCCTCTCGGATGCTTCACCCAAAGTGCCACAGGCTGAGGACTCACTCATGGTATCTTGTCCCTTGCTGAAGCCACAGAGCATTGCCAAGAGGTGTCTAGGGCAGTGCACACAGCTGGAGTGGTCACTCTGGGCATCCTGCCTCATAACTGAGTGAATAAGGCAAATGAATAGGGAAGAGCTTTTGATTTCTTTTAATTAAGATGGAGTTTGTATGAGTTCAGAAAAGACTGAACACCGTTAATGTAAAGGTACTGTCTAAGATACCTCCTTGGACATACAAGTCTCCATAAAAATGAAGGTGTTTCTCTCAGCTATGCATTTTCAGTACAGTTCTGATTTTCTGTTTATTTTTGATTACCCCAAGCAAGCCACATCAATGCAGATAAAAACTCGGATGGTCCATAATATTATAGAGAAGAACACAAAAGGAAACCTTTTTTTCACCCTTGCATATGTGTTTTTCATTCCCACATTGCAGGAAGGACCCGTCTTTTCTTGCCCATTGCTTTTACTAGCTAATATAGAAAGTTATTGAATGCATTGACTGTCTTGAAGCTCTTGATAAATACTGCTCCATGGGGTACTTAAAAACTGCTGAGACTCCCTGTTGAGTATCAATTCCTTTTTCTTTTTGTCAGACATTTCCATTTTGCTTGTGGGTTTTCTGCTTCTTTTCTAGTCACCTTCTAGAGTTACTCAAGAAAATGAGCTAGCAGAATATTTAAATTAGATATAGGGAATGTTTCTTGAAAGCAAAGAAGCCTGTAAACATGAAAACTTAGATCAGAAAACTGAACCTTAAGAGATACACCTGTCTAGTCAGGAAAAAAAAGAAGACTTATTTAAAGTTTGAATTCAAATTTGCTGTAAACTCAGTACGTCTCTTTCGTATCATGTCTTTTACTATGGAATATTTTGAAACAAACTATTTAAGACCAATAACTCTGCAGAAACTACATAGTTGGAAAATGTGAATTACGAGTAAATTAGAGAAAATCGCTATCCGCTGGTGTGCAATTTGCTAGAATACAAAAAAGAGATGAAATGTATTGAATATGTTACTTGTTATGAATTATTTGTCCATTACAAATTGATGCCCTGCTCTTATCATGGGTCTGAGCCATATAGTATTTATCATTTTCTCTTTCTATGCAGTTTATTAATATTAATTTTTTTCCAGTTTCTCCTTACTTGCAAATCTTTCTTTTTCAAGTTATGCAATATCTGCAGCTAGGTAGAAATATTTATCACTTGAGGACATAACATAAAGATATCTGAAGAGTGAGATTGTAGGACAATTCCTGACTGTGTGTCACCGATGCTGCAAAATTTAGAAATGCTAAATCTGAAATATAAATTTACAAGAAAATGTATTGTAAGGAGCTTACCAAACCAATAAAGCTTATCATACCTACCATTCACCCAAAGAAGGAAGTTCCTGTTTATGATTAGGAACATATTTTTAAATTAGCCTTTGCTCTTGTTTGTAAGCAATGTGCTGAGCTACTGTGGCATGAGAAGATAACTATATTCATCTATGCAAGTCGTATTTTCTCTGTAGGGGATACATATTTTTGCATGGTCTGGAGAGCTTAGAATATGTTTAGAAATCAATTCTATAGGTTTCTTCTCATAAAAAAACCAAAACCCAAACCTACAAAGGGGTGACCCTTGCCCAAATGTATCTTTCAGATTTTAAGGGTTAACGTTGAGCCTTTCAAAAGCCCATTCTAAAATGAGAGGATATCATAGCTGATTTGACCATCACTGAAAAATATGCTCATAGCTTGAAGCCAAAAGGCGTTTTTATTTTTCCATTGGAAACGAAGAATGGCACCAAGCACACTTGAAAAAAAAAAAGAGAGGTTAGCAGTATCTAGTTTTTTCTAACCACATGGCCTTCCCTTGCAGAGCCATTGCATCACAAGTACGGCTGGGTAGGTTGTTTCCAGATTCTTCTGATCAACCTCTTCCAAGGAAATTGGATCCTCTGTAGTGAGAACTTAAAATGCTTTGCCTAGGTTAAGGCTAGTTTACTTAGTGAATTTAGCCACCTTTTATAAAATGGATTTGATTCCTGTTCAGAAGATCCATACAAAGTCTATATCCTGCTGGTCCTGAACTCATAAGTGACTCTAATTCCGTATATGAAAGTGAGTTTTGCCAGAAAGTCAGAATCAGGTTTAAAAGTGAAAGTACAGACAGAGCTCTTGGGACCATGGTGTGAGAAGGATGAGGCATGCAAACTGTCAATTCAGATGGAGCAATGGGTAAAGTTTGCAGGTCTGAAAGCTTCTAGAAGATGTGGAGGCACCGATTTTCATGGCAGTTACATGCTAAGATTAAACTGGTGTTATGCTAATAAAATATCCTTGGTCATTTTCACTTCCTCTAGTTTGCTATGTGTGGGTATTAATGGAAAGCAGGTGTTGGAATCAGCCTGCAAAAAAGAGATGTTTGCAAATGTTGTTGCACAGACAACAGTTCCAAACCGTGCCAACACTCTTAATTGCTGTTGCTCTCTGAGTGCTTAGTCACTCTGTTCCTGTACAGTCACTGAGCAGCCTCACTGCGTACCAAACGCCTATTCAATTTGTTGTGTGCCTAGCATACTCTAGAAATTCTGGAAAATCACTTGCAAGGTAGGATCTGAGCCATCAGCTGACTCCACTGGGACACGACTCCTTAACTTTTTGATGTATGTACAGATAAAAGTCCTTCCATGAGCAATTGTTTCCAAGTATAAGGGTGTATGAGTGACTCATTCTTCACAGTAATGACAAAACACAGTCCCTTGTGAGCCAGCTAACCCTTATATGCTCAGTATATAAGATGCAATTTTTTTCAGCTAAAACTTAATGGGGAATCTGGGGTACATGTAATGTAATTCCTCAGACTGGAATTTGCTCAGAACTTTTTGCAGGAGCACAGTGGAATTGGCAGTCATCGCATTTGTCAGGATGTCAGCTGTGCAAGATGGCATCCCTTTAAGAGGCACTAGTTTAATAGTGGGGACATTTGTTAGGGTTTATTAGTGATTCAGAAGGGGAAAATGCTTCTAAATTAATAGCTTTAATCACTTCCTGCTACAGCCTGCCTTCTCCCTGGTATGTTCCCAATAAACACATTGACCCAATTCTCTCTAGGTGTAACTTCTCCAAACACAGCGATGGCTCAGAGCGAGCCATCAGTTGTGATTTGACCTGTATTTGTCAGTGCAGTGTCTCAGTGCACTGGGACTAGAAAGGGAAGGAATGAATACTAATATTTCAGTGTCACGGAGAAGCCTGCCTATCCTGCTTCTTCTTTCAAGATACATATATTATGAAGAAATGTGGTGATAGGCAGCAGAATCACTCTCTTACCTGTGCTCGAGCCACAGTCACAGCTTTCCAGTTCTTGTGTTGATGACTTGTAAATCTATTAGCTGAAAGCATGCACCTCTTCTGGAGGGAATGGCAACAAAAGTGAGGAGATTTTTATTTGATTTCTATAGAGATATGTACACCAAAATGTATACTTTGTTAGACCACACGAAATTTTAAGGTAATGAAACTCTTGGAAGTAAAGTTGAATCTCTACCAAGGGTAAATTTGGACTGCCTTGTTCTTGGGAGATTTTATCAACTTCTGCTAAACAGTCATCCCCTAAACAGACATCTAGTCTTTGACTGTGAAAAAGTCCATGATTGGGCTACCCGTGTTGAGCTTGTAATAAAAAGTACGTAATAGAGGGACTCTTATATTTTAAAGTGAACTTTGAGGATTTTAGCTTCAATGTCATCTGCTGCATTTATGGTCACTATATCCAGCTACTCTGTGTCTAAGGACATCTTAAAAATTATGGCTTTGGCCAGGGAATAGTTCATCAGTTAGTTCTCTTCTGCCTCAAGCCAACCATCAGTGCAGCAAAATTTGGATTAAAATCAATTTCAACAGAATGGATGCCAATCGGTTGAGTGTGGAACAGTTCAGAAGTCCAGTTGGAAGTCTCATACACCATCTCTGGCAGAAAGCTTTTTGCCCCTTCCCCTTCAAATTATAATATGACTCTGGAAAAGAACTTTTCTCCATCCTCCTCACCCCCACCTATATTGCACAGAACTAAATGAGGTTTTTGAAGATTAAAATGTTTGGGAGTGGAAATCTGGAATAAATTGAAAAATATTGCACAATTATCAGATTAACGGGGTTCACACCTTGTGATCCAAGGAATCTGATGCTCTCAGCTAAATCAGTGAATGAGTACAGGATTCCTGGTTAGTGCAACATCTCACTTAGCATTTGTAACCAAACATTGACTTACCGATCTCAAAATTGTTTCTCCTTTTTTGCTCATCCTCACTGTGCTGGACAATTGATGATTTATTGTAATCATAGACCTGTATCATAAATCAGAAAATGGGTGTTATCAATAACAGCTAGCAAAATGTATCTGTCTTGTCCTACAGTCCTGTACCCTTTGTCTCTTTATTTCTTTGTCGTAGACCTAAGCCTGATCATAGGTTTGCTGCTTAAAGATGCAAGAGTAGCTCTTCTCTGGGTGGTACAGGGAAATTAATTGGCTTGAAAAACAGATCTTCACTTTCTTACTTGCAGTCACAGAAGTCACAGGTGTGTCACCACCATCCACATCACTCTGTTCTACCAGACAAATGTTAAATTGTAGTTGTATTTTCTATTTTAGCCTTCTCCAGAAGAGGTGAATATGATGATAAAAGAAAATTTTGAATAAAATATCCCAAAGCTGTGAGACCAAAAAAAACCCCTGTTCCTGCCTGATTTGCCAAGTGAAAGGTAGAGAGATCTCTTCTGGCAAAATAGAAGCATTTAAAATGTCTGGAATCAGTTGAACTTCTCTATATTATATAGGCAGTGAAGCAGCATACAGGAAATGTGCTGAATCACTTGCTGTCCCTTAATACACCGCTATATAAAAGGTCTTAGCCCAGACTCAGTGGTGTCTTCCTTTTAGAGGCAAGGAATTAGCTTAAAGGAAAACTGTAAAGCATGTCTTTCTTATTCCACATTTGTACATTATGATATATTCAGGCTGTTAGAAAGAACCTGACTCAATTCATTTGCATTTAGGGGTCATATGGCATATTAATGCTGATAACAATTGAGCAAATCAATGCAAGGAGAAATTATAAACAGAGTTGTCTTTTCTTATATGGTGATTTGCTAGAAAGTTCTAGTATGTGGTTTTTAAGATCACAATGCCAATAAGCCCTGCCATGTTACACCTCTACACTGTGTATGCAAATTAAGTTTTTCTTCAATAAACCCGTAAAAATAACAATCACACCCCACAGATTTGCTATTAGCAATAGTATTCCTTTTCAGTATGGTGTCATTTCACCTTTCTGCCTTCACGTTACCTCCTCAAAAACTGTGCTGGCTCCTGTGCTTTGCTCAGAGGAGCGCAAGAAAAACTAAAGTGGAGCAGTAGAAAGAACACCTTTGATGGTTATCCCCTTTTGCTTCGGCAGCTACACTCATGAGTAAATGCTGTGTATCTAATTGCAAATTGTTTGTGGTGGTACATGAGGCAAGCTGCAATACAGCTAACCTAGGATCCACATTTCCAGATGAATTTTTGAGGGATGGGGGGGGAAGTACCAGGGAGTCTTATTCCAAACCACAACAGTAAGAGGATCTTTACTATTTGTTATTAGGAATAGGTTTGAAATTACACCAAGTAGGTTTGTAATGATAAGTGATTATTAACAATTTATTAATGATTCTGGGTGGCTAACTGGAGATACCTTAAAGCAGAAGCTGCTGAACTCTTTGTTCACAAAGGAACACTCAAATTCACAGCTGATTTTTCAAACCCTAACCTAGGTCTCGCTGTAATAGTTTGAGATTAGCCTACATGCACACACTTCTGTGACTTTGAGGTAATTGTGTTGTAGACTGTTCATAACTATCCTGCCTTTTTTCTTTCCTAAAATCCACACTACCAGTAAAAGAAAACACTTGTCACTCAAACTGGAATTGTTTGTGCTCATGATGTAGGGAAGTTGATTAACCTCTATAGCTTTCAAGCACAAGATGCAATAAACCTATTGCAATCTTGGGAAATGCATAAACTTCAGCGTATTTTCCTTTTAGGCTCTTTAATATCTGTTTCAGAATTAAGCATTAAGTTTAACAAGTTCACCTTAATCATTTATCAGGAAATTGAAAACGAAAGAGCTCTCATTCCCAGAATAAAGGGGCAGGGAAGGAGCACACACATAAGTGAACTTCATTTTAGTTTTTGCACCTAGAAAACTGCAAGTTTAATATATCACTTAGCAGAGGTTAATGCTAACTGTCATTGGAATGAGCTGATGAATCAATGATTAATACAGTCAGCATTTGCAAATTAAATTCCATGGTAAAATATAAATACAGTGAAGGACTTCATAAGTTGGTCAAATTTGATTTTCTCATCAGAAAAAAAACCCAAACCAAAATAAGCTGGAAGTGGGCTTCAAACTATTTTGCAGTATTGTCCAAGTTTCCCTCCTTTTTTATTACAAGTTCAAAAAATAAGTGCAATACAATTTATCTCAATCTGCTTCATATTTTTTAAGCAAAACTTGTTCAAAAGAGTAAATAAAACCAAATTTTCTTTCACTGATATAACAATGAGATTCCACATCTTAGTTAATTTATATGGTAGACAGGTTTATAACTGCTAAGTTAGCATCATGTTTTACAACAATTATTTCAAAAAATCTTACAAAAGTGTGCAGTAAATTTAAGTGCTTTCTAAAGCTGTCTTCAAAGGTTCTCACTCCTTATCAGATATTCAATAAATCCTGTGTTGCAATAGTGAGTGCTTACATCATGCCAAAGACTATTTTAGTTGTTCAATTTGGATATTAAATGCCAGGTGAACATTGATTTTTATTTTTTATGGTTTTATTCATTACAGCTTTTAGCCTTTTTGTTACTGAAGTTATTTCATTTACTAGCCAAACCTAGATTACTAATACTGACAAACTGTGCCTAAGCCTGATGGTTCTGGTCCTGTTCTTGAGAAAAATATAGTAAAATTTGTTGCTCCATTACATTAACTACAACATCTCTATCTCGCTATTTTAAGACTTAGAATACGAGGTAGTTACTCTGCATAATTTTATAATTCTTATGAGTAAAATACAGGGAGGAATTAGTCATGCCAAATCCATAGAGGACACTGCAGATAAAAATTTCCTGCAGCCCCTGATGCTTGATGAGAGCTCCATGGCGCAGTACTGTAAGACCCACCATACTTCTAATCCCAGTCTGCAAGAGTGTCTCTGAATCCTAAAAGTGCAGCAAGCAGGGACTTCAGTAAGCTACTCTAGGCAATCTCATAGCCTGAGCTTTCTGCCTAGGACATAGGACACAGGCATAATCTAGGTGGGCTTTCACATTTATTAAAATTGTAAAGAAACATCAAACTAATATTGGGCTGTTTCAGAGGTTGTTGTCACAATTGGCTGCTAGTGGGTCTGGTATACTGTATCTCTGTCAGAAGAAATCTGCTTTCCTTCTTGCACTTCCCAAAGTTAAGAACAACTGCATGTCTTCTTCTGGGAGCATGTTTGTCACAACTAGGTAAGAGAGATGGAGCACAGCGTACGTCTTTTCTTCCTCATTTTGGCTTCCTTCTCTACTGCAAAGTAATAGGTCTAACTTTCTTGTATGCTAAAAGAATCATTATCTCAGCAACACCACAGGCTGTGTGTGTGAACAGCAGGTTTTTCTTTTGTTGCTCTATTGAAGTTAAATGCAACAGTTTGCTTTGTTCAGAATATTTTCTGCATGGTTTTGCCTGTCTTTGTTTTCATCGCTCCCTGCTAGAACTTCTGGGCCACGAAGCCTAAGTAAGGGCACCACCATCTCAGTGAGATTCTGGCAACCACAGCAGGAACTACAGCACAGCAACTAATTGTGCCTTCTCAATCAATAGCAGTGTTACTCAAGGACCCATTCGAACTGATGTTCTCTCTCTTTCCCTTTGAAAGGCAGGAAGGGTTTGCCCTCACCTGGAAATCCTCAGTCACCATAGAAATAGCGCTTGCATGCCCTAGTGTTTGGGAGCCCTGGGACATAGAGGAGCTGCTTTCACATACAGAGTGAGGTTCCCAGGTGCAGCTATGGGGAGCTCTGGTGATGGCAGGGATGAACTTCTCCCTTTGAGTTATTCTCTTATAAACTTTCACTCAGGGAAAAAAAAATGCAAGTAGGGATATATTAAATGTTATATTTCTATAAAAGGCCTGATCTAAGGACCAGTGGAGTCAGTGGGAATCTTTCCAATAATTCTTGTATGTTTTGAATCATATATTTTTGAATTCACTATATTCATAGTTTTGAATCACTGTAAATGCTTTCAGCCAGGAATGTGACTCGGAAGTGGATCCTACTGATGATCCAGGGTCATCAAGACAACTTGCTTCCGTGAAAAATTACGTGAGGGCCTAGAACACTTTGATGTCCTTGTCATTTTAACTTTTACTCCACACAGACAAACCTTTTGCCTTATGAATGGCACAAGAAAAATATTACCCTGGAGAATAAGGATTGAGAGGATAAAATTTAAACAGATTTGTTTTCCTGTCATGAATTACTGTATTGTTCTGCCTGTGCAGGATCCAGACTTTGGTGTGCAGCTGTCACTGAGAACCTTTCCCTGTCCATTCTCCTTAGTTAGTTATGAGGCTTTTTATAGTCTTAGAACTTACTTATCAGTCCTGAGTGTGTACTTGGGCTACGCTCTTTAATACAATTTACTCTTTCAGTTACTATATTTCTATATGAGAAACAGCAATGAATGAACGTGAAACTGTCTATTAGGTGGGATCAAAAGCACTGTGCATCATCAGGAAATAAGGTAAGAATGAAATGAAAACATTTCTTAGGGGCAGATAAAATGGCTTACAGAGGTTTCACACTCTAATCCAGTCAACCAGCACTGTGCCTACTGGAACCTCTGCGGTGTAGTTTGATAGGTTAAAGTAACAAGAACACTGATATATATTTCTATCATTATTTAGGTTACTTAAACTGTTTTACCTCAGGAAGAATTCTTAATCCCTCAGATTCTGAATACAATATAATAAAGCATAACTTAAGTTCTGCTGGGAAAATGCCTGCCCTGATACCTATAAAATCTCATACATTAATGTTCCCATATATTTCTAAGGCAAATATAAGCAAAATAATCCATTGGTATTCAAAGAGGGAAATGTAATTAGAAATAAAAATGTAAGATAACCACATCCAGCTTCCCAGAAAGAGATTTACATTAAAGAACAAGATAAAAATGTTTGCTCTTAAAGATTTTTACTGGGTAATTTCTAACAGGGCAGACATCTCCTCCTCTTGTCTCACACAGATGTCCCAAACCAAGTAAGGGCTATATTTATCTTCAGTTCTGCATTTCTGCACTTGTGTTGTCATTCAGAGCTCTTCTAAGATAAAATACATCATCATTTACTCTATTAGAAAATAAATGTATGGATGTATTATGGAATTTGCATTCCATTACCTTGGTTTGCATGCCATAAAACATTTATTACACCCTTGGGCTACAATCTTAATAATGACTGGGTGAAATGCACTAATGTGGTCTTGGCCTTGCTATAGAACAGAAGATTAATGCTCTTTGATGTCACCCAGCTAATAGTTGTGCTCGCCAATTTGTCCCTTCAAAAGACATTACAGTCCCACAGACAATCCCTGTAAGACTAAAGCTAGCAAAAAAATGTTCAAACTAAGCCACAAGCTGAAGCCCAGTTAACCAAATAAGCATTACATTAGATTTTCATCTCTAAAAATAAAGGTATGCAAGCCTCCTCCAGTAAGCAAGGAAAGATCTTCCATGTTTTATTTCATCTTCTCCTTTTCTGATTATACCCTGCTGACATAAAGTTTAAAAAAAGCCATCAATATTTTCTTATGTTTTATGGCAGATACAAAATAACGTTTTAGTTAAGCTCCTGAAAGGCATATATCAATACTTTCTACAGTCCCAAGCCTCTCAGGCTCTTCTCATGTAATAAATTTCACATGCCTCTGATAAAACTATTGAATTTTTGCCTACCTGCTCTTCTTTAGAGAGTAAGAGGAAGAGATTGTCCCTTTAACCTTAAGAGATTACTATGAGATTTTCAAGCTTTTTTACACAATGCATTGCTGATATTCGTGTAGCTTATAAAGAACCCCAAAACACTTGATGCAATTAAACTAGCCAGTCATACCAGCGAAATCTGCAATCTTGTCAGTCTTAATGAATTGAGCTGTGGATCAATATTTGGATGACAAACATAGGGGGGAAACTGTAAGGAGGAGCCTTGGGCTTCTTCCTGAGCCCCTGTCTCAGTAGCTGAAGGGATGTTTGTGCTGCTGGATGTATCCACCTTCTGATGATCCTGAATTGAGAGAGAGCCGGCCCAGTTCACATCTGATGTAAATCAACACTGTTATTTTGAAAGCAGTGCAGTGACAATGACTTACACCAGTGAGTATTTTGACAAGACTGTATTATTTGTCACACTGTCTGTGTTCCAGTCTGGAGACCTAGCACTATGCCCATCTGAATTTTCCAAATAGTTTTAACACGGGATTTTTCTCCTCCCACAATTTCATATTTTGACTAAAATGGTTTTGGAATGTCCTTTCCAACTGAAAACTATCTGCTGGTATTTCCAACTGGAGATCGCTGTGCTTCTGGGGTGAAGGAAGCCTGTGTCTGTTTGAAGCAAAGCTGTTTGTAATCATGTAATGTAAAGCACTAGGTATATAATCAGTGTGTGCTGCATTAAAATCCTCTCAAAGCTCTAGATATTGACTGACAGGCTATCCAATAGCATGCTTATATAGCATAAAAATTTTACAAAGCAAAAACACTAAAGTAGGGGTCATGAAGCGATCCTTTGCAAGCAGTTGTGATTAACATAGCAGATGAGCCAAAGTGAACATCTTTTTCTTTTCTTCTTTCATATGGCAAGAGAAAGCACAGTCTGTTTTAAAAATCCCGGTGCAAAGGGAATAGAGCAGCACAGAGAGGAAACTAAGACTCTACAGTAAATTTTGATAAATAGATTATAAAAGAAGGGCGACAAATTGATGTTTGTTGAATAGCAGATGGAAAACATCTCTTTATAAGTACAGCTCTGCCAACTTAACAGTGGTCCTGAAAATGAGATGACAAGGAAATAATCCAGATTGTAA
Source organism: Mohoua ochrocephala (assembly GCA_013398855.1). NCBI lineage: Eukaryota > Metazoa > Chordata > Aves > Passeriformes > Acanthizidae > Mohoua > Mohoua ochrocephala. The sequence continues at coordinate 140,293 of VZTA01008429.1, read as the reverse complement.
TTTTTTCCAGCACCTATTCTGAAGCAAACCATTTTAACATGCCTCTAACTACATGGCAGGTCTTATGTTGCTGTTCGTGTATATCATTGGACATATGATTATGGAAAATCAAGTGTTAGTAGTAGGAATAGATATCAGTACACTTATTTAGATTATTAGTTTTAAAGGAGTGTCTTTACAAATCTCTAAAGGCCTGTGTAGAGCTTTAATCATTATGTGTGAATAAGCATTTCTGTTCTAAACTTGTAAGTTTTGCGTTACAAAGGTACTGTCTTCACTTCAAACCCCAAAGACTGAAGTAAAATATAACAGGATGAGCCATATAGATTTGGGGACCTAATATGGGGAATAATACCATGTTTAGTTAAACAGTAGGGAAGTTTAATATCTAAATGCCAAGGATTTTTAGTTATCTGTGTAGAACCACTTTTCTCTCTCCTTTTCAAAATGCCAAATCACCTGTAATGATCACAAGACATTTGGACTGCAGTCTTAGAAAAGCCACCACCAGCACTGGTGCAGGGGTCTGTGCAGTACCATAACACATTTATTTCAAAGCCAATTTCAAGCAAATTGCAAGTGCCACTTCTTCTGCCTGGTTGGATTTGTGATTTAAGTCTCTCATTTAAGTTCTAGTTAAACCTGCATCTCCTCCACTTGAGCTCTGGTGAACTCGAGCTCTGGTGTCTTTGTGTTTGGAAGCTGCTGAACTGTCTCTGTCTGCATGCCAGATAACTGCTGTAGGGAAGAATAAAGGTATTCCACTTCCAGGTACAAAGTAGGCTGATCTCTTCATGTTTTCCTCCCATACAAGCAGCACATCTCTCTTGGCAACCGTATTTATGCTGGCTTCTGGCTGTGTTGCTATTTTCCCTTTGGCTGACAGGCAGGTCAGAAGTTCTGCTGGTGTGCACTTAGCCTAGCAATGCCTGGTTGTAGAGCCCAAAACACAGAGGCCAGGCCTGTTCTGCTCCTCTGTGCAAGCCTTTCCTGGCTTGGCAGCCAGATGTGACTGCTGTTCGTGTGAGCTTGCCATATCGCACTGTGATGCTGCAGCTCAGAATCACCAAACATCTGCCCCATGAGAAGCTGATAATTGCTTTCATCCCAGAACTTGGTGGGTAACACACATTATCACTGCCAACCTTGATTTCCCTCTCACCTTGCACAGATACCTTTCACAAACAGTGAAATATCTCTGCAAGACCAAGGTTAACCATCAAAACACTACCAGTAAACCAGCTTAAGATCTTGAATCAAGAAGTGCCAGAACAGAAAACAGAATGTTGCTTGGTACCTCCTACCTCCTTAGGACTTCTGTATACTTCTCTAGAGGAGTTTTCACTAGGACCTCTTTCTTTAAATCAGAAAACAGAGCATCTAAAATGTTCTTTACCTTCTCCCCCAACACCCAAAGCTGTATGTTATCATTAGTCCTTACAGTTATTTCCATTAGACTCTTGCTACTCAGTAAGACAGATACTTGTTTACCTCTTAAATTTTGCATTCACTGTATGGCCGCAGAGTCTACTTCAAAACTACCATTGAATTTTCTTTTTTATCTTTCTATTTTTTCATTTCTACACACAGAATTCTGACAGAGTAAAAAGAAAAAAGGTAGAATTTTCCAAGGTGTCCATGTTGAGACATCTGCAGCCTTGCCTTCCCTCCACCTTTGGCTTTTTACAAAAAGGATCTAAATTTCAAAGTAAAACTCCGGTCAATACCAAGTACAGTTTGAATTGCCCAGTGTTTCATGTTGATCACTTGTAGCTCAAGGAATAACACAGCTGGCGACTCCCTCTGAAGTCTTAAAGTGACTTGCTCAGCATCATAAAAAATATTCATTGGCAGAGGAAAGATAAGCGTCAGTTCTTAACGGTGGTGTTCAGTGGTGTTATCCATAGCTGCTTTTTTTCACGTTTTAACTAGAGTAGGAGATGAAGTAAGAATCTTACCACACACCAGGTTCGTTCACTGTACTGACCTGGGCACAGCATCCAATCTCTGCTCTGAGTGGTTCAGTAATTTTATGGAATAAATAGGATGCTTCATGGCGTACATGGCAAAGGAACCAAAATAAGACCATGTGGCTAGTTTGGTTCTTGTTACCTAAATCTTGACTGACACACAGAACTGTTAAAATATGACTTTATTGTTCCACATTTAAAGCAGGTAATAAAGCATAACTGCTAGCTTATTTTTGAAGGATTTTAGATTATTGGATTTATACACAGACGTTTAGCATTTAAATTGTCAAGTGGTTGCCAAAGAAGGGCTATTGACCTCTCTCTGTATTAGTCCTTAGAAAGGAATTAGACACAAACTTCATCTGAGAGTTTCACACGCAGCTGCTGACAGGGGAAGAGATTGAGACCCAATATTAGGCTTAGCTTCCAGGATGTGAACTGCAGGAATAAGCTCCTGTGAAACTAGCCTCTTGGCCATGCCTTTATAGCCCTGCTCCTTCCACAGTTCAATCTCCTCTGTCTTCCATCTGCCATTCGGAGCCCACAGCAGCTGCAGAGAAATCACTGCTTGTCATTTGTGCTCGAGTCAGAAGCAAGTGTCAGTGCTGATAGCCTGGGTGGCTCTTCTGGCACAGAAGGCACGAAGGGGGTGTGGGATGCAGGTTATACTTTGCTCAGTGAGCAGAAACCAAACCGAGTGGCTGTTCTGGAAGCATGCACTTCATAATCCTGTTTTGCTTGTGTCCCAGAGGTGAAAAACAGTATATCCACTGTAATTGTATGGTCTAATGTGATGTAAAAGGATGGCATGGTAAAGCTTTCACAATTAAATGCCTACATCTCATGTATAGAGTCTGCTGCTATTTCTTAGTCAGCTTTGAAGAACTTGGTCTTAAAATCCTCTTGCTTCCACTTTCCCACTATGGTGCTACCGGACGGTAGGATTTAAAAATCTCTTCCTTTAGCTTGACCAACTGCAATGATTTGGGTAAATAATTGTTTTTAAAAAATCTTATATTTCATGAAAAATAATTTAATTTCACTTATATGCTGCCATTTTTAGCATCTAAAGTGTTGTGCTGTTGATGAGTTAGTTCTTGTCTGTCGTATATTGTAATACCTTCAATGTCACCAATGTAAATCAGTTAATCAAATTTTTTAAAATTGCATTCATATTACAGGATTTATTGTATCCGAGAATAAGGACATGCTTTGCATGAGAAAACATCTGTCCAACATTCATTTGTAGCTTGAAAACAGGAAATCCTAACAGAAGTATGGCTTACTTAATTTTTCTGCTTTGGCTGTCTTAAGGAAAGTACTACAGCTCTTATGGCATCACTCAATCTAAAAATAGTAGCCTGTTACCTATTCATAGCCAATAATGATCTTCTGTGATCACTAACCTTGCTTTTCAGTGCAAGTGCTGACTTGGCCACAGCCCAGTATGTTAATAGTGGCACCACTGTTTAAACTGGGGGAGGAAATCTATTTGTCGAGTGCCTGTGTTTGAGCCCTTTACAGCCCTTAGTTTAGTAGCCATTGAGTTCAAGGAGCCGCCTTCATGTTTAAAAAGTCAAAAAGGGGTAAATAAAACCATTTGCTCTATGGCTGTCTTCTACTAATAAATTCCTGGACGCTGGAATCACTGCTGGCAGGTCAGCGTGCATCTTGCTTGCAGACGTGCAGTTAGCCTGTTCCTCCATGTGGTAGGTGACGTTCTGTGTACTTTGCAGATCATCATGTAAAAATTTAATGGGCAGATTCTGAGAAAGTGTGAGTGTTTTTAGGAGAGACATATATCAAAGTTCTTGGGTGTTTAATTCTTCCAAACAGAATTTGGAGATACCTCTCAGTTACCTTTTTTTTAAAGACAGATAGCAGTTACCCAGTGTGGTTGTTAAAAAGGCAATGGCTCATTAACCAAGTTTTCAGCACTTTTCTATAGAATTATAAGACATGGGTTACCTCTAGCAGGCGTTCAGGATATACATTCAAAAATCCATCTTCTGCAATGGGTAACAGCTGGTACAGCTGCCTTGTATCAATCTTGTGGTAAGCCTGACAGAAATCAAACTCAGAAATTGAAGAAGAGAGATTTTGCTGCAAGGCAGAAGTGCATGCAGTTCGTTTAATTACTTCAGGAAGTCATGTATACTTTGCTCATTTCAGACCAAAGTGCATAATGGTTATATCTTTCAAATGCTTTTTGTACAATTAATTACAAGATGTTCTTGGCTTGCCCAGCTATCTGGTAGGAAGGGTATGGTTGATCTTTGCTGAGGCAATTCTTTTCCTTCCAATAAATCTTAAAGAATGTTATGGGATGATTTTTTTAGTAGGCCCTTTGTTATAGGAAACTCTACAGGAGGGTGTTCTGTGCAGCTCTTTTATTTGTTATGTATGCGAGAACATTTGAGACCATAAGTGGACTTATAACTGTGCAGGTGGCACCCAGCTGTCTTTCTCTGCTATCACACCGGAAGGTTTAATCTCTTCATTCTTGTAGAACCAGACTGCTTGGGAGGCTAAAAGGCAAGTTGGACCAACCTCAGTTGAGATAAAGTGGAATTTGTGTGGATGGGGGGATGTTCCTGATGATGATTGCTGACAGGGCAAATGTTCTGTCTGATCTAAAGAAGTATGACCACGTTTTTGTTTTCATCTGGCACAGCCATTACGTTATTCTGACTTTCTGTACCTCTTTCAGTATTATCAACTTCCTTGCCCAGGACACTGAAAGAAAATTAGAACACTGGTACCTCAAACTGCAGCCTGTGATAGCCTGTGATCTCATGGCAGGCTTCTCATTCTATTCTAAAGTCTTGCGGAAGAGAGCACTCAGGGAAACCTAAAAGTTGTCATACTGGCTATCATTTTCTAAATCATCTAGATGAAAAGGGAAACCTAAATGAAAAGTGAACCCATCCCCTGAATGAAAAGTAAAATATTTTGAATATATAAGACCTTAGTAAGCTCCATCCATATTGCAGTGAGGAAGGATGAAAACTGCTGGAAGCATGACAAATCATTGTTAAATATATCTCAGTTCTCAAACTGACTCTTATTTGGGATATGTAGTCAATTTTGAGCAAGTAAAACTCAGACTTAACCTCTGCTGTAGTCTTGGAAGAGCTAGTGATTCAGAAAAGCTAGTCTGCCCATAGGCTTTTATTGGTGCAAGCATATGTAGAGCCATAAGCAATGTGTTTTATGTATATTAAAAATCAAGAAAGGAATTGCTAGAGTTCAAGGAAAAGCATGACAGAACAAGAAGCCCTTTTCCTGCCTGGCACGTTCCTCCATTGCAAATAATCGGTTGATGATATGTGCAACAAAGAAAGGATCGCTGCATGAAAAACTGCAGCCTCCCCCATTTACTGCTTTCCTCACACTTCCTGCCAGAACAAGGGAATGGAAAGCTTTCAATTTGATGTTGATGTTATTTCCTTGAATGGTTTTGTTAAAGTGCTGAACGTACAGTTTGTTTGCTAGCAACCTTTGGATTTACGAGTTGCCAGTCCTGGAGACGTTACTGTTTGTCATGCATTTTCCTCCTGATTTCCCTTCTTTATCCTCCTGCCTTCAAACCTTTTTAAAGTCTTTCCGCTGCTGATACTCACTCTGATGCTAACTGGTAGTAATAGAGGGCTGTGCAGCCGTGGCACTGTAGCTTCCCTGGATAATGCTGACCGCAGACTTAGCAGCATGTGCCAGCTCAGCACATCTTGATAACTCGTAATCCCTACCATAGGTTTTTATAGTTTGTCTGGTCTACTGTAAATCTCTAACTCACTGTCATCGACAGAGCTCTTGACCTGATTCATAGGCACCAGGAATTAAGCTCCTGTCACACTCTGTTAGAAGAGGACACCATTTATGCTGTGATATTATACAAACAAAAATAGATGCTCTTGAATATATTGAATCGTAGAACAGTGCCAAAGGTCATGTTATTATTTTGAATCTTGTTAATTAGGCAAAGTAACTAAAAAGAAGGAGGGAAAAAAAAAAAGAATCTAAAAAAAGAACGAAAACCAAACCTGTGTACTAGCCAGCACATTGAAGTACAGGCCGGTTATCTGATCTTTTCTACTAACACATCTGTAATTTGGGATCATCTTGTGCATAATAAGAAAAATATGTACATTACTAAAAAGAAATAGTTCTGTGGAGTTTTTTTCCCCCCTCTGTCTCACTGTGAATGGATAAGATAGTCCTCGGTCCTATTGCAGTTTTCATTGTTTCTCAGCTATGGAAAGATTCTGTCCCTCTAAGGAAAAAGGACCTCAAAAGTGTTAAAAAAAAAAAAGAAAGAAAGAAATTAAATCAAATCACTTATGATATTTTGATGCAGCAGAAATTATATAGGTTGTGCTGTAAAAAGCAGCCCAGCCCAACTCTGTCTAGTTCCTGATTAAAGATCAGTTTGTCTAGTAATGAGGACCCTGGACAGGGTACCAAAACACCGGAATTTTATTCTAGATCAGATCCTGAATTTTCATGGGACTTTTGTGCTGAGGCTTCAGTTCCTCGTGCTTTTGGTTTTTACTGCATCATTTCTAAGTTTGGCCCATTCTTAGTGTAAGGTCCCAGGAGACTGCTCGGTGCAGCTGGCTAGTGGAATCTGTGATTGCAGGTGGAGGAGCAGAGCAGGATGCTGTAATAAAGTGAACTTAATCCTTGGTGGCTCTAAATAACACAGAATGATGAAATTGCTTTGAAAAAAATATTTTTAAATCCATGACTTAACTTTTATTTGGTCATTCCAAACGTTTTGCTTTTGTTACCTGAACAAATATAGATGTTTTTAATGGAGAAGGTCAAGTGGTTTAGACTGTTATACATGATATAATAAGAAATTGATCTTCATGGAAATTTTTTTGTATTTTTACTTCTCAGATTTGCCAGCATGGAATAATTTGATAATTAGTAGATTCCTTGATTTCATAAGGCTAACTAAATATTGCTTGGTATACAAACATGATTCAATGAAAGAAGCCTTGTTTGAGTGAGTACGAGTTTCTTTTTGAGAATTATACCAGTTCCTATTTTGCATTTTTTGGTAAATGGTGATGAAACTCTTCCTCCAGCTGATTTTTCCTGAAAAAAATATGTCTGACTGACCCACTTAACACAAGAACACATAAATGCTCAGAAATGTATTATTATTTCAGACGGTTCCCAGTCCCCCTAACTCAATCAGCTTCATGATCAGATTTCCAAATTGTGAAAATCTGATGAGTAACAAAGCAGTCCCAGAGGAACAGAATACCATTGTATTTTTAAGAGAGGAGACTACACAAAGACTAGGTTGCACCCCCTCTGCTGCAGGTAACTCTTGACTATATCAGCAGCTGTCATCTGAAAGCTGGTTTGTGAAGCACGTTAGTTATTCCAGCTCACGTGCAGAGGAGGTGGCAGAGAAGGGAGCAGATACCTCACAATACATCCGTTCTCCTTTAGTGCAGTTAATAAGGAATGAATGGGCCCATGCCAGCTCCTTGGAGGACTTTTTCCCTTTTGTTGGTGATAGAAGGGCACTGGCACACAGAATAGTGAGCACTGTGTCTTCCCCTCTCTGTTGTGTTGTCAGTCTGGGATTTCAGTTCCTACAGATGATGATTCAGCTTCTTTCAGTCATGTTAAGTTCACTTGGGAAGGTTTGTTTTGCCCCTTGAATTGTAGAGGTACATATTGTCATTAAAATAACTTTATTGAAAATTTGACCTCCTAGACATATTTTCCCTCTAGTAGTGTCAAAAAATGTAGTGTTTTAATTTGTCATAGATATGGCCTGACAATATCTACGAAATCGAAACACTTAAGAGCATAATTCAGTATTCTAATTCAGTGACTTGCCTGTGGTGTGGCACACATGATCTACGGCACTTCTGTCTATATCTCCAAGGCACGTTGGTGCCAATTGATGGTGCTAAGGAGACACGGAAGGAAAGACAGCCACTCCTCTGGCATGCCTTTCTTCTTGCCTTAGGATACAGCAAACCTCTGTGTGAACTCTCTAGAGCTCTGACTGCACTGATCAGAAAGGAGAAGATCCAGCAGTTCCTCACCCCCAAGCTGTGCTGAATTCGCTACAGGTTGCGTATTCCAGGGCAGTCAGGGATAAGGTAACTGCTGCAAAGCTACCCTTGCCTGGATTCTAGAGTGGCCATAGGTATTGTTTCATGTCTTGGTAGCCAAATCCCCCAGATGGGGTGCCTCCAGCACTGACAAATGCAGGATTTCTAACATACCTTCACAGGAGGGTAAATATCGGTTTCTCTTGAAATCTACCGAGAAGACTCTGTCTCAACTTGGGTCTTTCGAGTCCCTCTCAGGAATGACCAACCCATTGGGACAGAATGGGACAAAGATGTAGAGAGTTTGTAGCCTTTTGCGCCCACAATCCTAAACCATTTTAGCCATAACTCGTACAACTGTTAGATTGATAGATACTGATTTCTTCAACAGAAAAATTCTATGGAGTATTTGTTAGCCAGATGCATGTCAGCTGGCTAAGTGCTGAAGCTCTGTCACTACTTTAGCAACATCATGGCATGTTTTATCTTTATTGTAGAAACAAATTAATGAAAATTATATAGATTAAGGCAGGCAATAATCAGATCGGTTCTCTTCTGTACTAGAGAAACTATCCAACAATGATATTTTCCAAATTCCAGTGTGTTTTCCTGTGCTTCATAATTTGATGTTTCAGTGCACTGTCACTTGAAATTAATTGCAACTAATTAAAAATGATCCAGTTAGGACAATTGGACAATAGTGCCCTGGAGATTGCTTCATTCCCAGAGGTTTTAGTGACTTGCTGCTGCACTGGTTGAAGTCTTCAGAAGGGTGCTATACATCATAATGTCATTTTACATTGTTATTTCTCTGAAAGCAGCAATTTAAAAGAGTCTCCAGTGAACCTTGAGCAACTTTGCACTAAAAAGAAAAATGTTACTGTTCAAGATCTGTAAAATATAAAATATAGATTCAAAGAAATCACTTGACATGAACAGTAGTATTAAATGTGTGCCATTATTTGCATGTAATATATAATGTTGTAGTAAAAGGCTAACAAAGCATTTAGGCTGCTCCAGGGCTCATTGATTTTTCTGCACCTTTGTTCAAACTAGGTCAAAACCAATGCTGGTCTTATTTTATCACACATATTTTTCTCATGTTTGAGACTTCTGTCCTAAAGTGATATACCACAGTTTAAGCCCACAATGTGTTGTGGCCTACAACACCTATTTAGAGAAAAGCAATATTCTTGTTTTGGTTTAGGCTACCCTAACCAAGCAGCTGGCTAATGTGACCTAAACTTTGGAATATACACAGGACCCATTTTTTAGTAACTTGGGTGAGCTGAGGGCTTAATGGAATAAGGCTTGCTTTCATGTTAGGGTGAAGGTCAGTCATTTAAAGAATTATGAAAACCAGCCTTGTAACCTGTGCAAACGTGTTAACACAGTTAAACAGCTCATTTGATATTCTGCCTCACCACTATAAGCAGAAACACAGAGCCTACTAAAATTAGATTTTGTCCCAAGTCCCAAAGCAACAAATCTTCCTGCCTTTGCAACCCACACTTAGCAAACTTTATTCTGTGAAGAAATAGAGATGCAGAATTGGGATCAGAATAGTTCTCAAAGAGGAAAAACATAAGCTAGAGGCTATTTTTAGACAATGATGAGGCTTTCAAACAAACTGTATATTGTCCTGACATTTCACATAATTTCTGCACTGTGAAACGTGTTCTATCATAGAAACCAGCCCATTTGTTATAGTGTGTGATCCTTCCTCCCACTACAGCACATCTGGAACATCATCTCCTCTCAACATATTTTGTTTTTCTTAATTCATCTGATTTCTGAACGGAACCATCAGTCAGTCTTTGAATAGGTTTGATTCAAGGCTGTGTTATTTCATTTCTACACAGCCATAATAGCACAAAAATCAATGGAGTTGTACTGACACACAAATTGAGTAATGTATTGGCAGATCAGACCTATTGAATCTATTTTGCTCGCAAGACTGTTAAAATTGGTTTTAAAAAAATTCAGCAGTGAGAAAAGCAGTAGTTTCGTTTTGTGCATAAAATCCGTCCTGTGTTCTAATACTTGTGCTCCTATTCATGGGAAAATGAGTGGATTCTTCACTTTCTTATCAAGAAACTTTTGAGGAAAGTTATGTTAAAAAATGTGTGCATTTCTTTGTACAACAGTAATCTCTGTCTCTTCTACAGACTGGGAACTGATGACATTCACCTATATTAATGGATTAACTACAGAACAACAACAACAAAAAAAACAGAGACAAAATGCTGATTCCACTACATTCGGTTGGAGTTTTATGTCCAGCTTTGCTGGAATTAGGAATTTATCCTAGAGATCTCTTTTCTTTTTTTATTCCAACTCAGCTACGCTAACCAGCATACAAAAGTACACGCTTCCTTGTAAGCATGGCATTATTATCTTCTTCATTAGATCAACACAAATTTCTCAGCATTTCTCCGGGACTATCCCAATATCCTCTTGCTAAATGCAAAGTGAGATTAAGCAGACTTGCAGTGTGTTCTGTGCATGATGAAACTCGGGCTTTGGCAGGCTTCAAGAGAGAGGGTTCCAGAGAGAGTCAGTAGGAATGTTTTGTCCATCAAGACGTTTGAATTGGACAATAAAAGCACTCCAGGCAGTTGTAAGTTATAACCACTAGAAGATACCAAAAAAAGGCAGTCTCAGAGATAACTGAATCCGAGACAATGCACTTTGGTTGGAAGATAACTCATGTCACTGCTGCTGCAGTTGGTTTTTAAAAAGTAATCTTTTTCTATTCAAGGCAGGGAAGAAAATACTGAAACACAAGAATGACTGGGTGAAACTTAAGGGAGCCTCACATGCATTAACCTTTATTTTGTTGGTAGACAGATTACGGGTTTTTTTGCTCAGAGTGCTGGCAACCGATCATAGAGTTAAAGGGGGAATGAGTACTCTCTCTCTATTTCTCTCTCCCCCTGTCCTCCTTGTCCACTACTCCCCCTCCCCCTTTCTTTCTTCCCTCCACCTCTCTCTCTCTCTCTGTAAGTTTTGAACCTGATTCAGGCTGTAGTCTCACATTCACTGCAGAAATTACTTTACTAGCTTAAGACAAAACTCCTGCTGGTTTAACCTCTTCCCTTGCCAAAGGTTATTGGCCCCAGAGCACTGCAAAGTTAAGTGGATTACTTCAGGCAATCTTCTATGGTAGGCTGAACTGCCTTGGCTGACTTTGTAGTGAAGTGGATGAGGATCTCTCATCTGCCCCAGTCTGCTTGCTGTGCAGGATGCTGTGGAGAGCAGCACAAAGGTAGCGGCCCAGCCATCTCTGCTGTGAAACCCTGAATGCATCTTCAGTATGATCCTAAGGAAAACGTAACAATTTTTGAGTGCAGTTTGTGCTAGATCCTCCTTACTAAGGTCTCTTTGTGACACTGTTCTTCCATACCCGTCCTGAGAGAACAGATCGGGGTCTCCTTGGTTTTAACCCATTCTGTCTGGCTGTCTCTGATGGAAGAGGCGGTGGGGCAAAAAACCCTGACAGATTAAATCTCTCAGACCCATCTCCCATTTACTGAACTTAAGGGGTGTTTAGTTGAATAAAGATAGTATGGCTTGATCCGTATTAAAGAACTGTCTTCTTGTATTTCAGAACCACTAAGATAGTCACTAAAATAATTTTACAAAATTTCATATTCTACATATTCCAGTGTAGAGACAAACGTACAGGGAGACCAGGTACTTAACACATATGAGACATTTCTGTAACTTTAATTATAAAAATAATAGCAAAATGGTATCACAATGTCCTGTTCTTTCAACTTCGCAGTGTAAACTTTCTGGGTTTGTATTCTGGCAAACCAGTAAACAGAAATCTGGTTTTTGCAAACATTTTAAAGGCTCTGTTCCGTGGTCTACAACACCTGGTGTATCTCAACTCTTGGCATAATTTAAACAAACAGGCCATGTAACACATCTCTCTCTCAGTCAAATAAAGCAGACTTGGTGTGCTGCCAATTCTGCTCTCATTTATTTGCTAACCCTGGGTTTTATTTATTCCCTGAATCATCAAACACATTGCAGAGAGTGACAGGAGCAGACAATATTATATCTAATAGCTATATAATAATGTAAATAAAATCTGGTAAATCATCAGGTACATTGTTTGCCTGGTTTTAACTGCCCCACTTAATTTTGTGCACTTGAACCAAAAGTATAGTAAATGAAAAAGCTTTTTGCACTGAGCAAAGTTAGAAAGAATATACCTATTGGATACTGATGCCCTGTTATTTAGATTAAGTGAAAAATACCTTTAATAAAAAAATACACCTGGATGTAATACAAAATTTCCTGCAAAATTTGCTCATTATGGTCTGTGGCAAAATCTCTTCTGACTTCAGTGACTCCGGGATCAGCCCAGTACTGCCTAGCTGTGGGATACAGTCCTGTAAACAGTAACGGATGTGAGGCTCTGTGAAACACTGGAATGCTTTCCAGTGTTGAGTAAGAGTTACTGAGAGGATTTCTGTGATCAGAGGGAGAGAGGAACCAAGGGGGAAAGAAGGGATGAAAGCAATATTTTGAAGTTAAGAAGTGTGAAGGAGATCACTCTCAGTTCCCACAGGGGCGAAGAGTTCATGGTCAACAGACCATTGTGTGGATTAGATCTGAAGAACAAGTGTGTAGGTGACAAAGCCTTGTGTTTGTTTAAGGCTTCTGTTTTAATGAGATTTGTCTAGCAAAGGTCTAGCTCAACTTTACATCAGATTGATTTCCTCTGTAGAGTTGACTTAAACCACCACCAGGTGAAGGATGGGAGCTGACAGGTCGGTTACATGTCACTTCTAAAGATAGCTATTGAAAAGAGGAGCTATAATTTTTGTATATGTTGTTGAAATACATTTCTGAAAACTGATTCCAAGAAGTGTCTTCAAGAGCAGCATGTAAATAATGAATGGAAATTGATGGCCTGAAGACTTTTGTGTACAGTTTCTGACTATAAAGTTCACCAAACACTCACTTTCCTCTGTTTATTAGTTGGCCGTTCCTGCTAGGTTAACATGGGAAGAGAAGACTCTGCAGTACTTGGGATTGTGCCTTGACCACGTAATTGGAAAAGTAAATGGTTTCCCTATGATCAGAGTTGGAATCTGTGCCAAAATTACTGAGCTCCATTCAAAAACCCCTTTTCATGAGTCATTTTGTGGCAATGCTTGTTAAGAGATGGCAAAATACCAGGAGTAAAATGATCGGCACACCTCAGGCTGCTAATAATAACAAAATAAGCTTTTCCTACTGTGAAGCTGGCTCCTCTCTAGAGTCTTCACACTTACACGAGCTTCCTATGCAAGAGTAAGTCAGAATCAGGCCATGATTTTTTTTTTTTCTTTAAAAAATGTATTTTAAGATCCCAATTTATCTGCTGCCCTGCAATGTAAAGAAGTACTTAACTTTCCCATTTGTTAACGAGTCCCAGTGTCCTTTAGCATGTGTCTCTTAGAGAAAGAATGCAATATTTTGCATTTGAAAAAGAATGAATGGCAAGGCATGGTTACAGAGGCTGGAATTCAAGAATCATTGGCCTCACTACTGAAAGCCATGAATCACTGGCTTGACTGTTCCACATCCAGCTCTGGACACCCCTCTGTCTCCTAAACCCATCACAATATATTAATTTGTGCTGCAGCTACTCATGCATTGTGCAATACGTTCTTTATTACTCTGTTCTACTCACATGCATTGTGCTCAAATGACACAGATTTTTTTTTCTGATTTTCTAAAAAAGCAGCGGAGGTCTGCAAGTCCTGTCAGATTTGAATCTAGCACATACTAGGGAAAACAACTATTTCTCATCTTCAGTGTAACAGTTAGCTCTCCAGCAGTTCAATAGTCATACCGAGAAGGACAGTATACCCTTTTTTTTCTGAGGATTTAGTTCCTTCCTCTGTTATGTGGGCTGGGCAAAAACATGGCCCTAAGTATTCTTCATGTGATTTATTCTACATTGACAACCACTTAAGTGGAGGCAAAGTTAGACCCAAAAGGCACAAAGTGATGAAAGCTGGAACTGAAAAATAGCATGACAGTCAAAATTGCTGAGTTTCACACAGCCCCTGCTCTAACAGTGTTAGAAAACTCTTGGTCGAAAAGAATCCCAAAGAGCCCTCCGGAAACCCAATCCCATGACTCCTATGATCTCCTTGAGGGGTTTTTTTTCTTTCCCTCTACAAAATGACAGTGAATAAAGCCTGGTGGACTTTGCTACTTGCTGCAATTTGACAGCTTTTAGTCAAAATGTTTTCCATTTACAAGGGAAGAACTTCTTTATATCCCAACCAAAGCTGAACGTACTGGCATCTGCAAGTCAGACTGAGCTGGTTTTGGTTGGGTTGTAGGCTAGATCTTTCCATAGAGGTGGAATGCCTCTGTGGCAGGGGATGGGAAGGGGTATGGAGGAGATGCACTACCTCAGGAACTTTGTGATGAGTTAACACTGGGGGCTCAGACCTTTGTGATGAGTTAACACTGGTGGCTCAGACCTTGTTTCCCAAGGACTCCCAAGAGCTGAGGCGGCACTTAAAGAATCAACACTTCTGTATTTGCCTAGTTCACGGGGTTGGTTGAAAGACTGACAAGCCAATGCCACTGCATTACCTGCTGCAGGTGAAGCCAGGAAGAAGTCTGGTCACTACGTGTATTGTGACTGTACAAAAGTAAACGGGAGCAGAGGACTGCCCTTTCCTTCCCAGCAGCCACTCTACGTTGATTCATAAAGGCCAGATGCTATCTGATCTTCCCACTGGATTCAATTAAGAATGCAGACCCTGAATACTCAAGTTCCTTCTGAGCATTACATAAAACTGAAAGTTAACTGAGCTGCCTAAAAGGAGCATGCATCACACATATAAATAATTATTTTTTTTATGATAAAAGTATTATTTTTGATGATTGCTTTTCAGAATGTCCATATAAGCTCAAAAGTGTTTTTAAGATAGCTATGGCTAATCCATTGAAGCCAATTAGTCTTTTCAAGTTTGTGTGTTCAAGACCCTTTTATAATCCAAACAGCACAAAAATGTGTTGTTTTCCAACTCCACTGTCAACAGCTAAGAAATGGATCAACATGCTTTCATAATCTTCTGTGCGTATGAAGATGCAATAATAAACTGGTTTTTTCCTCTGGGGTAGGAAATGGCATTCAGAAGGAATTTTAAAAAGGAAGAGGACAAAGGAGCACAGGTAGGCCTTTTCCAAGTGATTTTTCTAAAATAAAAAAAAAAATCAAAATTAACTAACCTTATGACAAAGGTTGTCAAGGGTACAAAAATCTGAGGTTTTTTTCTCTCTTGTTGTCTTTACTGAGCCTTAAATTAACTGCAAGGATCCCTACACTGGTATGATTTATCTCTGACAATGTTGTAGGAGACAGAAAACTTTGGAAGGAGACTTTAAAGTCAAGAGTGTGATAACAAATTTTTTGTCGTTTTATATCGTTTCATAATACAGGTTTAACAAAGGATGTATTTTCTTTACTCTTCAGTCTGGATTTCTCTCTTCCAACATGAGAAAATTAAAGCTGCTAGATTGTATTCTGAAGTCCATGCTTCTGTCACTGTTCAGTTTGTGGATGAGAAATGAAAGGGTCTAATTTTTCTTGCTGATGAGCTACGTGTATTTTGTATTTTTATATACAGTGGGTATAAAAAAGTGTTTTCTCATTTCCTTAGATTTACATTTGCAGACCTGGTACTGCTCCCCTTCCTACCATGCATAATAACCTTTGTCTCTCTAAATTAGAAGCTCTAGTCAGCTGGGATGAAAATGAAGGTGTCACCTACAAAGTTAGGGTTTTCATCTGCCTGACCCACACAGTGGCAATGTGGATTACTCCTCAGGAGAAGCTGGTTCGAAGGAACTAGGTGGATCATAAAGCAGGCACCAATTGGCCACTGCACAGGTGCATAAAAGGAGAAGCAGCTGTCAGGAGTTCTTTGCTGTGTTCATAAGGTCTCTCTTGCCTTGGTACCTTTATTTAACTAATGCTGCCATGCTACTAAATACATATTTGAGGTATATTCCACTGAGGGGGATGGAGGCTGTCACTGTATTAGTGATGTCCCAAACTGAGCTCTGTATATCTGGATTATGCTAATTCCCGTGGCTTCTTAGTGCTTTTTTTTGTTGTTTTATAATAATATCAATCTTTCATATATTCTAGCTAATGCTTCAGCCTGGATCCTTTACATTGACTTTTCAAAGTATTCTGCATTTCAACTTATTTCATGCTAGTTAACAAGCAAGCAATGATTTTATTTTTTCACTACTTAGTACAAACGTGAGAGAAATTCAAATATTGGAGAGAAATTTGGGACCTAAATGTCCACCACTGCATGTTCCATCAACATTTCCACCAGTGCATCACGGTAGTAAAATGCTAACTTCATCGTATGTTACTTTGAATGTCCTTCAGAATACATTTACATGCAGGAGAATGCAGCCTTCTTCTTTATCAGTCAGTGTTGGGTACACCACATCTTCTGGTTGGCTTTATTATTCTCAACTATTTAGCAGCCATCTCCTTGGTAATCAGTTGTGCATTTCTTCAGGTAATAGTGTTGGCTTGTAATTGGTAATGTTACTAGCATTAAAACTCTGTTCTGCAGTTTGTTGCTTGATAGATTGATTTAAGTTGCACTGAACTTAAACCGGGAAAAAACATATGGACATAAAAATTAAGATATTTTCTGTTCTTAGTCTTTTTTTCCATGGGTTTTTAGAGCAGGTTTTTAGCTTTCAATTAAATGCCTAAAAAGTAGAGTTTATTTTAGATGATAGGAATCATGTGCATGCAACTGAAGTACAATATTTTAAGTCATGACTTCTTTTCAAGCAATAAAATGATCTTTCTATCTTGACATGTTTTATCATTTTGAGACTAAACCAGTTATCTGTATAAGTTCAATGTGTAGCTCTTTAAACTGATAGAATATTATCAGGATTTATTAAAAAACAAGCACATCTTCCTATTACAGGAATGAAAAATGAAACAAATGGATTAACAAGTTCTCTGTAATTATATCATTAGTTAATGGTATTTTTAATACAGTCTGATAAAAAAAAACTTAAGATGGTGTGATATTTTAGTACTACACATAGTACTGCTATGTGAGTCCTACTGCTAAATACCTTATACAAAATTCTCAAGGAAGGTTTTTTCATATAGTTACTAAACTGAGACGACCAAATATTAGGAATAAGAATAATACATTGTTTTACTCTTAATTATCTGCGAGTCCCATGGGACTATCCTTATTTTTTTGATGGTGATCCTAATCCATACTCCTAAAATGCACATAAGTGAGCTATTAGAGGCACCCTTGCTGTCTTTTGCCCACTGTATGGTTTTGTTCCATCATTTCTTACAGATTAAAGTGAGACAATCCATCCTTTTTCTTTTCAGATCATAATTATTTTTGTTCGTGACATTTCTTCATAGGACTTGGTCTACACAGGAAAATTCTATTGGCTCTGTTGGGACTACTTTTTATTCTACATTCATTCCACCATAGCTGTGCTGGCAAAACTTCTACTTTGTATGCACTTATACCACCGGAAAATTCTGTTGCCAGTTTTTCTTGTACTGCTTGAGAAACAGGTTTCTTTCTTTTGCTTACCTAAACCATACCCCTTAATATACAGATGGCTTTTATCTTGGCTTTGCTAGTAAACCTTTGAAGAGCAGACATGTCTGGGAGGTACTAGGACACGGTTTTGGAGGAGTACTAGCTCACACTGTGTTATGCAATAGCACAAAAATCCTATTAGAAAGGTGAGGGTTTTTGTTCCTCCTCATCAGTGATTCTTTTAGTCCTCTAACCATGATCACTGATAAGCACCACAGATATCTGCAGCTTGTCAAAGATTAAGTAATTAGTTATGTAGGGCTTCAAGTATGGGAGCAGTGAGAGTAAAAAGGACAGTGGCAGAAAAGGGAAGGTCTTCACAACCTCAACATTAAAAACACACCATAGATAGAGAAAACAGTTTCTTAAGGATTCTTGGTAAGTAATGTGACGATCTAAGTCATAAAATCTTTAAAAGCTGTTTAAAGGTCAGTGGATTCCAGTAAATTTGACATTAGTGCTTTGAGGTTTTGAAATTAATGCACTTATTGAAACATTTTATTACCCTTTTTTTCTAGTCAATAGATAAGGTAGGATTTCGTGGTCTACTTCTTCAAGCTGCCATTATGTCAATCAAAAATACGTCTGGCGAACAAATTATTTTGGCAAGTAAATGAAATGCATTTATGGTTAGTTTAGTGTTTTCCTAAAACCCCAGCACAGTCCAGGAAGCATTATGCCTTCTCTCTGAACCAGACTTACTTATTGCTGCATGTCGGCCACAGGCAGTCTCTCATATTGTTTTTGCCTTGCCCTTATAATCTTGCTAAGATGCATCTTAACCCACACTGCCCTAAAAACAAATGCAGGGGGCAGTGGTTACTTTTAGAATTATTACCGCAACCATTTCCCTGGTGAAACATAAACACAGATTAAATAACGTGGCATTAATAATTACATAAAAGGGATGTTAAAGAAAATAGTTTAAGGAAAGAGAATAAACCATTAATGAATTACTACATTAGTGAAGTAGTTTGGGCAATAGTTGAGATGTTTGTACTAAGTTGATAAATGCTGTGCAAGTAAATCACTTGCATATATCTTCTTTTCTAGCCATAGTTCAGAGTCCTTTAGATCTCCAAAGGTTGTAGATAATTTTTGCACCCACTCAGTCAATGACTGGCAATGCGGCATGGAGCTGCAGTCATTCATTCTGTCAGTCAGCAGCCCTTGATAATGTGCCTGTCAATATAATTCAGTGCCTGTTCAAGGAAAGTGACACTTTGAATAGTGGACACTTTTCAAAAGCATTCATACAGGGTCAGTTCCATGATAAATAAATATATTTTGTGTTTGGAACAAATAGGCAGTACGCAGGAGCCGGAGTCAGAGCAGAAATACACAACCAGTCTGCAGGACACTGTAAACTGCAATGAAGAGTGAATATCATAAATGCATCTTCGGGGTTTTGATGCTGTATTAATGATGGGATAATAAATAATAAAGTCTTCAGGATCCTACTTGGCTTGACTGAGCCCTGATCCATGACCAGGGGCACTATGCTCTGGTACACTACAAATGAGATATTAGAATAATAGTATCAATGGTTCTTTAAATCCTGTTAAAAAGGGTGAATATTTTCATTGCTGAATGAAAAACACAGGCAGAACTCTTTAATTACAACTAACAGTGTGTTAAAGAAAGTATTTATATGGCATACAGTGTTTAGTTTCTAGTTTCTATTAATATAGGCTAAGAATGCGAGGAAGAAATATGTGATAGTGACAGGATTTTTAATGGTACCTCACCTTAAATGCATTTTAAAATATGTAAATCAATAAAAAAATTATTTGTAATAGCAGACTAAGAGTGCTGGTTAGCCTTACTGCTGAATGAAATGTATGCTACAAGCCCTATTACCATACATCGTGGGAGCTGTAGTTAGGATTAATCTGTCAAAAGGGATGGTTTAGTGTTGATGAATATGACATGTGACCATTAATGATGTTGATTTTATCTCCTGAGATTAGCGTGATTTACTTCGGATGGATAATAATGTCATTTGCTTGATGCAGTAGATCTGTTTACGAGCTGATTAAATTGTAAGGCCTTGCTTCATTTCATGCTATTTGGTTTACAGCTTCATTACTGCAATCACAAAAGCTGTGGAAATGTCCCACATCCCATGTCACAATAAATCATTGTTTAAGATTGCAGCTATGTATTTTAGCATTTCAGTTTTGCATGGACTATGCATTCCTTAACAAATATGTGATTGGGAATACATTAACACGATATTCTGGAACATACTGCTGCAGAAATATAGAAAATCAGCCTGAATCTTTTAATTGAGATTAAGGAAGCACTTGAGTAATTAGCTGTAACAAATTACCTTATTATTTAGACAGTGAAGTAAACGTTTTTGTTGCAAGAATGATTATCATAAATCTGCAGAAAAGTGACAGTCAAACAACCATAAAGGAAACTTGTAAGCAAACTACATTTTCTGCCTATTACCTTTTATATTTAAATAAAATTTATCAGAGACATACTCCAAAAAGAATGTATTTGTTGTTCAGGGATAGTATATGTTACAAGCTATACCATCTGTAATTACTGCACTGGGAAGAATATATGCATGTAAATCACAAAGGAAAAAAAAGAATCTGTTAATTATAATGGCAAATGCTAATTTTGCCACAGTTAAGGCTGTGTCAACGTTTTCATTATAAACCCAGTTATAAAGGAAAGAAGGAGAGAGAGAGAGGGTGGTAATCAGCCATCAGAGATTGCTGTGTGCTAAAATTTTGTACACAAAAAGGCACGCTCACACCATGTAAATCAGATGTATCGGGGAGACCACGCTCACAGTCTCAGTGAGAGGAGGGCCAGGGCCAAACTCTCAGCTTGGGAGCAAGGGTGACTGTTGCAATCATTTTTTCACATTTCACATTAAACGATATTGCTGTTTTTATTGTCCAAATTAAAAAAATCTTGCATTTATCGGTCAAACGGGGCCTTTCAGAGCTTGTGGCTTACCACTAGCTGAATTTGATAACTACAGTTGATTAAGTCTTGGTTTGTGTGCTCAATTTTAATTAAAGTTTTTATATTTCTTTTGAAGAGCATGCTTAAATAATTAGCTTAAGTTGGGTATTTTATTGTAATAGAATGGAATTTCTTTTAGTTCTTTTTATTCCTCCTTTTATTTTAAATCCCCTCAAGTTGGTTCTCAGTGGATTTCATGGAAACATCTCAAGTTCATTTATATGTGAGTTATGCTGGGTTATAATATGGTCAAATGTGACTGTGAACTTTATAGGAGATTTGTGAACCTTTTTCCCTTAGCAAAACTCCCCTCTCACCTCGAAGTATTTGAGCTGGCAGATGAAGAAGTGGGAACCCCAAGAGGAGCTGTACTCATGTATATGTGTACATCTAAACCTAAATACAGGCCTGGAGTACCCAAGGATTTCCAAATGTGTTGCAACAATGGCCACAGTCAACATTTCTTACAAATGGTTCATGACTCGGCTTTTCTGGTCAGCCAATGTCAGACATTTCGAAAAGCCAGGCTTTTTTTCTCATTTGCTTGTTTGTTTTTAATTGTCGATGCATGAAGCATTCTAGAAGGAGACACTTCAGGAGAGTTCATGCTTTGGATTTGAAAAGAGGGAACAGCTCTAATGCTTGCAGCTCAGTTCTATCTGGTTCTGTTTGGGGACAGATTTACTGAGCTGATTTAGTTTTCCAATACATTGTGGCTGCTGGGCATAGATCTTCCACCTCTGACTTTTAGCAGAACCAGTCCCTGTTGACATTTGTAAAATTAATGAAAATGTTTCACATGTTGAAGTGTTGATTTTCCCCAGCAACATTTCAACTAATCAAATTAAAACAGTGATAAACATTTTCTCCTGTTTTCTAAATAGCTCTAGACCTGAGTTAATGAAAACATATCCTTGAAAATGGAGGGATGCATATGTTTTTCTCACAAAAGAATAATTTAATTGCTGTGACAAAAAGAAAAGACAAAAAGAGGAAACCACGCTTTGAATCTTCATCGCTTCAGGAAAAATTTGGTAATATATTGCATCCCTGCTTAAGTTGGCTGAAATGTTTTTACTGCAGTTTCACAGTTTTATATTTTAAAACTTTGAAATTAAACAAAACAAAGGCTCCCTCTCTTGATGAACTGCACCTTTTAAAAGCAATTTGGTTTCTAGCCAAATGAAAATGCAAGGGCAGAATTTTTCAGGGTGGACATTCTTTCACTGCTATTCCTGTCGAAACAAAAAGAAAAATGCCCTTGAAAAATCCCAACTGCTGGCTTCACTAAAAATGTATAATTTTACCACCGACCTGCCAGGGATGGTGAATTTAGTGTAATTTATGCAGGGAAGAAAATGCCTTGCTAGTGCTATGAGGTGGAGGGGCTATCAGCCAGGTTGACAGTAGTTGTGTGGAAAAAGACACCTTTCACCTGCATAGCTGAAGTCAGCGCCTCGAACTTCAGTAACCACTGTTTATATTAACATGGGAAAAAAGCACTAAGGACATGTAATTTCTTAATTCCCATACAAGCTGTCCCCAGTCTGCTCTTTACCATTCCTTAGACTCTGTGATGTTTGGGGAATTTATTTCAATAAAAAGAATGAATCCTGATTGGTGCTTGGAGGTTGTTTTTCTGAAAATGGTGGCAACTGTGGAACGCATTTGTGTCTACCTTACTGATAAAGCTGCTCCTGTGATATGAGTGAAGAGACTATTTGATCTCTGTGACTGAACCCTGAATAAACAATTTATACATTCTGAAAGTTGATGGCTGCTAGGAGATGATTCATCAATCTTCTCTGCAGGTGCCTTCAAGTATAACAATTATTGAACTTGGACAGGAAAAAAAGTAAAAGATGGGTTTAAAATTATTCAGATGGATGCAATTAAGGAGCAGAAGTTGATTGTCTGAGTGGAAGAGAGGAAAACCTGTGCAGTATTTTGCCACTGGAGAACTGGTTTCGCCGCAGGTTTGTTCACTGTTAAAAGAAGCAAACTAACCTGAAAATAATAATTTGAAAAATAAAATTTGGTCTACAGTAGAAGGATCCTGGGCAGCTTCAGGCCAAAGAATTCTCCAGACTGGTGTTGAAACTCACATTGGAGAAGACATTATTTCTCTGGCTTTGGATCTTATACTTCTACATAGAATGTTCTTAAAGCTAAGGCAAGGTCTGCAGATGCACTCACTGCATTTGAATATCTAAATTGTGTATTCAAGGTCATCTACATACCTGGATCTCTTGGGTACCAAGAAAACTGGTGTTTGGGAAGCCATCACTGCTAATGAGGACTTCATTGGATTGTAGAATTTCAGTGAAAACTGGGTCTAGTGATGTGCTAGCATTTTTCTGTTAGAACACTAATCCTGATAGGGATCATTTCCCAAATTTAGGCCACTAAGAGAAAGCCCTGGATTTTCCTTCAGCAAGCAATTTATGTTCATGCAAAAACTTGCTGATGTCAGCAGAGTTGTGCAGGCGTGTACTGGGTGCACCTTTTCTTTGAGAGATTCCTAGAAACTGGCACATCCTAAATCTGTGGCTCTTCTAGAAGGCATCCAAAGGGCTGCTGAGAAGGGTCAAAGTCACAAACAAATAAAATTTTTTAAAAAGGCAGTGTGTATGCACATACTTGCATTATGACCATTGTGAGCCTCCGTGTAATATTTAGAGTCTGCTCAACGGCACTTAGAGCAGTGAGTTCTCAGTAGTTTTAGAAAACCATGTATTTTCTGAAGAAATATAGATTCCTGAAAGATATCTTGTTAGATTTCAGGATGAGCAAAACCTCTGTGATGATGCAGTCTGATTTTCTTTATTACCAGGGCCACAGAATTGCATTGAGGAGCTCCTGCAGTAAGTGCAGCTATGTTTGATTGAGCTAGCTAAAGAATATGAAGAGAAATTTGGGCAGATAATTTGTTACTTTCTCCCTTCATAGAGTTCAAAAATAGGTTTTGCAAAAAAGCAATTGTGCCTCCTTCAATTATTGAGACTGCTGTAGTCAAGCCTTTTAATGAACAAATTTTGTAGAATTTAGGGTCTCTGAAGTGCAAAGCCACAACAGAGTGTGGCTCTTAATGTGCCATATGAGCATTATGTTGCTGGCTTTCTCTGTCAAAGCTGGCATGTATCAGAATGCAATAAAAGAAAAACTATTTCATTCAAAATTAAATGGCCACATCCAATTAAAGAAAAGCCTGAAGTCTGAAACCGTAAAATCCATTGAAAGTTTCTTTCTGTTTTAGAGGAAATGTACCAATTGCTAATGGAAGTGTTACTCTAAACGATTGGCTACTAGTTAACTATTATGCGTTCTAGCAGGATTTGTGGTTGGATTTTTTTTTTGTCATTCCTCCTCCTCAGAAGATTTGGGGAAAAGAACAGAAAACTATTGAAAAGATTTCCTTCGTCTTTTATCTTTTGAATCAGTGTCATACTAACAAAAAGATGTTTTGAAGTCTTTAACCATTAATTGACTAACTGGTTTTCTTTAGACATAAAACTTGTCAAGGTCTTGATTGTTGTGAATCCATGGTGATAGATTCTGGCTGACTGCCTAAGTACAAGGTCTCTGAACACTAGGATAACACTTTCTGAAACAGTTGGGGCTTATCCCCCATAATGCCATTTAAACAAACTTAATTGACTAAAACTTTCACCTTTGTGCATTCTGTATGAGGTACTATTTGCAAGAAGAGGCCTTTTAGGAATAGACCCTAAGTGACAAAATCTGACCTCTATCTAGCCTTAGATTTCTCAGTTCTTGTTTATTTACACAAAATAAGCCAATATGAACTGCCTTAAAAATTCACTATAAGCAGAAAGCCCATTATGTACCATAATTTTTCTCTAGTGAATAGCCTTAGAATGAGTCCAAATTGAGACTCTATGAGCAGCATAAAATTCACACACTTCTGCAGTAAGACTAATTGTTATCTTCAGATAAGTGCCTATATATGTCAGCCACTAGGCTTGTTCTGTATGAAATGAATAAAAAGTTTCAGACAAAGCTAAGACCTGCCTTATTTTTTTTTCTGTTATTGTTGCAGTGAAACTTAAGTAGAGAGATGCCCCCGGGATGATTTTCTTAAATTTTGGGTTCTAGACATATGCAGAATTATACATCTATCTCTACAGGTTAGTGATTTTCATTTTCCAGCCTTCTTTCACTGGCAAAGTAACTTGGGTTTGAATGGAAGCAGTATGTCAGATTTAAATAATATACAGGAATGATAAAACTGTGACACTTTTTGCAGGGAACATGACAACTCTGGGATAACTGTTTTATCTCTAGGAAGTCTTCAAACATCACAAGGTAAAATTTTTAGCATCTCTAAGGTGTTTTGAATGGCCCACATGACATGAGTTGGTGACAGTACTCTACTCTGTAGTTGTCAGGGCCCTCACAGCTCAAAAACTTCACCTGTGGTCTCCCCCAGCCGCTGTCCACAGGCTCTGGAGCTTCCTCAGTCCCTGCTTGGGCAAGACCATGGTCATGGGCCCCACTGATCCCGAGCCTGACCCATGGACTGATGGTCTTGGCCTCACTTTGTCTCCACAAACCTGCTCAGAGGTCACGATCCCAGCTGCACTCACAGGGTCTGATCCTGACCCAGTGATTGACTGCCAGCTTTGACTTGGATCTGCCTCATCACCACAAACTTGTCCAATTGTCTGAACTCTTGGTTGAATATCAGCTGCTGTCTATGGTCCTGCCCTGCTTCCTCACTGGGACAGCCAGGACCCTGCCCTGGTGACACTGCCTTTGGTTCCCTAGTCCCTGTCAGAGCAGCTGCCCTTGCTGCTGCTTGACAGTAGTGCAAAAGCTTTTATCTTATCAAAACAATATTGAAGGTCAGAACCAGACGCCAGTCTTTACCCTGTGGTAGCCACAAGGTGATTCCCAGTGTTGGTGATTTTCTAGGGGGGATGTGGGAAGGGAGGAGTATCACTAAGAAGCCCATCCAGTGAAGGGAGCTCCTGTTAACAGTGCACTTGTTTCGTGAGCAGAGGATTTCTGTCTCAATTATTTTCCTAGAATAGCCACAGAGCTTGAACATAAACATCCCATTTTCTTTTCATGTATCTTTGAAAAAATACTCCAAGAAAAGAGAATTTTAGCCTGAGCAGCTCTATTATGAGCTAAAAATCACGTGGCTGAGTTGAGACTTGGCCTTAAGAGGCTCATTTCACTTCACAGTCTAGGTGCAACCTGGAATAGAGTGGAATAGTCACTTTCTTCTCTTGAGCTCATAGAGGTACTGCAAACCCAAGTCAAGCAGACATTATACAATCAATGTGCCAGTTGTTCCTCCTAAGAGAATGCAACTATTATTAGAGTTTGTGGTTAGTATGAAAATCTTTCAGATTTAAGGGATTTTTAATATATTTATTTCTTAACTTACCTTGGTTTTGCTAACTAAAACAAAAAAAAAACCCACCTACCCTCAAGTGTCAATTTTATTTAAAGACAATTTTTAATGGAAAAATGTTGTTCCAGTTTTCAATTCATGGAACACATGTTCAGAAGTAAGTTTTATCTTTAAAAGTTTTATGTATTTTTATATTGATAGATAAGATTACATTTTTGCTATGCAGAATTTGGTTTTCTTGACTTCTGCATTTAACTAAGCACTTTGCTGTTAGAAGGCAAACACTGGTGATGTGGCAGAGGTTTGTGAAGCTGCTATAAATGTGGTATATCCACAAACAGAGAATGTTTTTAAGATATCTGAAATAATAATTCTGAGACTGTGCCAGCTTTGTTAAGTCCATTATCTCAATCAATAGCCCTTGTATATGCGATATCTAAAAGGCATTATTTAATTATTATGCAGGTCTTATTTGACTGCAAAGGCACTGAGCACCTTTCAACACGAAGGTGCAGCATCCTTAGGCCAAGTCTTTAATTTGCCAGGACAAGATGAGACACTCTGAGTAACAGTGTGTCTTATCACTGTTTACAGAGTCGAGTCTACTGAGAGCATACAGCACAAAGCTTAACTACACAGTTGCAGAACTGTAAAAGAAAGTGGTTTTGGGGAAAAGTGTTGCTGCCAATAATGCTGGGATGCTGAAATGTACAGTGATTTGTATTTTGATGTGCTGCATCCATACAGCTGGAAATTGAATGCAGAGTCAAAATTATGACTAAGAAAATGTTCAGTACTGGCAAGGAGAAAGCATCTGCCACCACAGAAAAACGGAAGTGTAATCCTTGCAGGGCTGTGTTCCCCATCTCCACAATGAGTGGGAACCTGTATGAAGGAATAATGAGGGAATGTGTTGTGCTCTTGTAGCATCCTGTTTGTTTACTGGGGTTTTTTCCTAACGTTATAGAATAGTTCGGACATTATGTAAGTTTTCTGGTATAACTTCATGACCCTACCTTTTCCCCCGTGAACTTTCACCTTAATATATTTTAGAATTAAATTAGATTCATTAATAATAAAGACGTATTGAAATACCAAATACTGTAATGAAAAACATTACAAGAATCCCTTCTGCCAGTAGTAAATGACAAAGTAGAAAAGGTATGAGTTAAAGGAACATTAATAACCAGTAACACAGTCTCACTGGTAGAGGTAGAGGAGAGTTGAGTGGTTGTGTGGGAGTTAGTGAGAAGCAGGAATAGCTGTTTGCTGCACACGTTCATGGACTTGCTCGTCATCTGTCACTCACTGCATGGCCATGAGTGTGAAGCACTGCCCACAGGTACCCAGAGATGTTAGAGCAGGGTTCAGCCACTTGAGTAAGTGGGGCAGTAGGGTAACCCTCCTGCTGCCATCAATTCTGCTCAGTCATCTCTGGCTCAGCATCAGAGAACAAAAGGGCTGCAATTTCATCCCTGTTTCCTCACTTCTCTCTTTGTCTTTTACAGTTCTCAGTTTTTTGCTGAATGAGAGGTGCTGGTTCAATCTGCATTACAAGTCTTAAGGCATTTCTTGCCACAGGTCATCCAAGAAAAATGCCCCTGTTGTTTCCCCATGTGCTCTACAGTAATCTGGTTTGTCTCAGACCTACCTGAGGTACAAAGCCCCAAGAATGCCAGGAAAGAACAAGGGGTTTTTTTATCCTTGGAAAGACAGAAAAAGTCCTTCTACTACTAAGCAGCTCTCAAGGCCAAAAGTTGATAATTTTATGTAATTAATATTTCTTTATTTCATGTCTCTGATCATTCACTTGTCCAAAAGCTGTTTCAGGCCAGTTTACTAACTCACAGACAGACTAGTAATTATTGTAGATTTAAGACACCTAAACCCAAAATACTGTCAGATGTGACTATTGCACAAGAGGATCAGACGAAAAGCCTGACACATTACTACTCTTTCAGATTAGCAAAGCCTTGGATGCAGGCTTCCCTCCATCATTCCTGAAATAATGCTAATCCTCATACCTAAGGTTTTGCAATTCTGTAGCTGGACAGCACCTATACTAAAAGGATTTTCCATTGCTGCTGTCTGCTTAGCAGATTAGTTATAGGAGGGGACTCTACAGAACAAGCCATGCTTGACCTGCACAGAATCTTCACGTGTCTTTTTCCTCTTTAAAAAATTCTCAAGCATTAACAATTAGTAGTGGAGAAATACTAAAATTGCGTTTATATTTCACTAATGACATTATCTCCATTTTTCCCTTCCAAGAAGGGAAAGACCAGTGGTGCAAGACACAAAGGAACTTCTTAAATTAAGATTTAATTTTAGCCACTGTGACACAGCATAGATTATGCCATAAGGATAGCACTGCTGAAACTACATTTAGCAGCATAGCAGCAAGATAAAGTTATACAGTGGAAGTGTATGAAGTATATACACATTTGTACTATAATTCCAGCTTTGATTTTTAAATTTTTTTTTAAAGTAATCAATTCGAGCATAGCTAGAAATAATAAGCTGATTTTAAAAACGTTGATTTGCAGCCATCTGGGCCCACTTTAACTCGGTGGGCTAGGGGTTATGATATAAGAAGAGTGGTGCTGAGGAAACAGAATGTCTTCTTCCCTCATGAAGTTAAGGTATTTCATATTGTGATACATCATAAACAGTGATTCTGTGAGTCACGTTCCTGAAAACCCTCTAATGTATAGATCAATTGGTCTAGCTTCCCTAGTTCTGCCTTGGACCATTCCTTTTATGTCCTAAAATTCACAGTGCTGTTAAAGGCTTTTCACTGCAGCTTCGGTGCTGATTGAGAGGTGAGGAAGGAGAAGGTGGGACATTCATAGTCCTTTCAACAGAGATAGGAAATAGATACATTTTAGAACTGCTTTGGTCTCTTTATCATGCAGGATTCCATACTGAATTTTTTAGTTCTTTCCAGCTAAAGACTAGTAATTCATTTTATCGTATCTTTTGCAGTTTCTTGTACAGACTTTTGCAGAGCACAGTT
This sequence comes from Mohoua ochrocephala, assembly GCA_013398855.1. NCBI lineage: Eukaryota > Metazoa > Chordata > Aves > Passeriformes > Acanthizidae > Mohoua > Mohoua ochrocephala. The sequence goes on along the minus strand of VZTA01008429.1, from coordinate 111,212 downwards.
GTGGATGTCCCTCCTGAAATGGCACTTTCTGCTCTGTTCACACCAGAAGGCAATTGGAACTCGTGTGATTCTCCATCCTCCTAGCACTTCATAGAGACATCTGACCAGAGACTGCTGATGCACAGGCAGCTGGAATATGTGCTGTCTTATACAGAGAAGGAGTGTGGGAATAAGTAAACAGAAGGGCCAGAAATCCTCGCTCTAGGGAACTGTGGAACTGATACTGGAAGACTGTCAAGTCAGAATATCCCTAGAATGATAGGACATGAGTTCAAACCGCACATAAATCCAGATTTCAGAGTCTTGAGCTGAGGTAAGACTCTGGATTACATGAAATTTGTAAGAAAAGTACAGGAAATCTACAGTGATCTCATGTATTTAAAACTTGTTCTCAGTCAAACTAAGACAAATTAGTTTCAACAGAAAAAAAAAAATCCTGGAAGGGATTCCCAGAATTTTGAATGAAGAAATTTTCAGAAATTCAAGTTTAAGAAATTACTTTACTTGAAAACTGTTTCAGGCTGAGGCGGGATCTGAATCTAATTGTCACAGCCCTACAAAATTTTTCAACATATAGACGCTTATCACATACACAATTACCTTATTCTAGTTTGTATTCTAGAACAAACATGTCTGCACGAGATGGTTATTCAGTAAGAATGCTGCTTTTATTCTCGAATAATTCCATGTGCAATCAAGCCCTCAGTCAAATCACCACAACTCTGTAGGTAGATGAATTGTCAGTCTCTCTCTGCTCGCATTTACAGGAAATCTGTATCTCTATTACTAAATGCAGCTGACAGATCTGAAAACGTCACGTTTGTTTGTGGAGTAGGCATAGCTCTTACAAGCTCCCACCCTTATTAGCCTACTATTTCTGTGTCCTTTGGAGGTGTTATGAGCTGCATATCCTTCATATTTTGTGTTCAATGTCATAAGCAAACTAATAAATGCTATGGAGAGAAGGAAAAGTTTTTTCTTCCCTTGTTTGCCAAAAAGCAAGAGGTTTTTTGCCAAGAGAAAGAGTTTTTGAGTGTGACAGTGCTCCATCAACTTTATATATGAGTCCAGGAGCAGAAAACTGAGTCGCTTTTCTTTGGGAAGGGGGAAGGGGAAGGAAATAAATCTTTGTTCCAGTTCAGTAAAAAACTCCTACATATTAGACCTTTTAACCATAAAGACTTTCTTTTCTTCATGTTTGTGTTTGTCACCTGTGTTTGCCTAATTCTGTCACGAGTACTGTCTCAAAGCCTTAATAAAACATTAATGTCCAAGCCCCAGAACTTCCACTGTTACATTTCTATCATTTATCTCTGTTACTGATTTTAGCTCTGGTTACTTTTAAGAAAAGTAAAATACCAAGCTATACATTTCAAGGAAGGGACAAGATTAATGAATGTATACAACTGGGACCTGCTGCTCATGATGTAAAATATCAATTGTAACTCTTAATATGTACTTCAAATAGTTTGTTTTCTACTTTGTGTAGTTCCTGTAGCTCCACTTTAATGTTCTTCTCTAATACAGGTTTTAACAATTCAAGTACAGACTGAATGGCCTTATTAGCATCTTTTTAATGAGTAAATAAGTGTAGCTTTTAATTCGGTTGCACCTAAAAGTCGTCACTATATGGCTACTTTCTAGCCCATAAGAAATTACGTGGTGCTGGCTGTTCAGGCACGTTTAATGTGAACTCGTCCCAGCTGTATTCTCAGCCGAGAACAACTCCTGAAAAGCCCATGAAGATGGATCAGGTTTTTTTTCCACCAGTGTTTCCCCCAGCAGACTGGAAGGATCAGTTCTGTTATCACTTTTACGGTTTACATGCTATGGGCAGGAGTCTGCATCCTTGTTTAATGTCACAGCAGGCTGTAGATGTCAGGCATTACACAAACATTCAGTGATAACATTTTTCAGAATCAGAAGCCCAGGACCAGTTGGTTTTCTTACTGGGGAGATCATTCTAGATTTCCAGAACAGGACCAGTGAACAGAGTTCTTCATTTTTGAGATATGTTTTTGTTCTTTAAATATCATGAACCCCAAGTCACTGTCACCCCTGGGGGTTCTAGAAGTTTCCCTCGCGCCTCCCCTCAGCACTGAGGGCCCAAAGGCACATGAGGCATTAGCCGGGGCTTCTGGAGAAGGGGAGGATGTGCATGTCCCCCTCCCCGGTCACTGGTGGCAGGAAAGCCAGCCTAGATGCAGCCACTGCAGGCATCTCCCAGAACTTACAGCTGCCTCACAGGAATCTGCCCAGTCACCAGCTCCATCCCAGTCCGGGGCACTCAGTAACACTAATTGGGCAAACTGAGAGAACCTGTGCGCTTTGGCTCGCTCACCTGGGGGTGATCGAGCCTCGTCACAGCGGGCTCCGCGCCCCGAGGGCAGGCAGGAATGGCTGCGCTGTGCTGCGCGGAGCCGGCGTTTGGCTGCCGGGGAAGATGGAAGCAGCAGCCCCGTTGTCCTCGGAGAAAGAAGGGCCGTGATGGGCAGGTGCCGCCCGGCCCTCGGCTCTCCCTGGCACCGGGGCCCTGCGGGAAGGGCCCTGTGTGGGAGCAGCAGCAGCACCTGCCGGGACTGCGAGCAGGTCAGTGCCTCCGCTGAAATTCCATTACTTCTTTTCTCTCTGAGGAATGTTTGCCATCACATTAACTTCTGTTGGAGATTGTTGAAGTATGTTTCAAGAAAAATCCCTTTAAAAATCATCATCTACTTAAGTCTTCGTTGGTTCAAATGTTACTCCCTTTGCTATTGAAAGTAAACTTTCTTCATAAAGATCTGTTTTCCTTTAAAACAAAGGATTTGTATTTTTGTATCGGAGTAGCCTTTAGGTTGTTTGTTATTTATGTATCTTGCAGTATGCTATTTCATTTTAAGGAAGAATTCTTTTTGGGAGATTTACTTTGCTCAAAAAATTAAAAGTTGATGTGTTTGACTTGAGATTCTATGGGTTTTGTTAATAACTTGTTTTCCACAGGAAAAAGTAAGTTCTGTCATAATGGCTTTCTGCTTCAGAAGGGAATTCTGTAACTCTTTTGAGTGTAACGTGGTTGTCTCTACATCGTTGTTTTGCAACTTTCTTCTGTTGTTAAATAACAAGCTAGGGCTTCTTAAGTGTGAGAAGGAAAAACAGACAGCCTTTATACTATTGTTTACCTCGTCATTGGTGTTACACGGTTCTTCGTGTTATAAAAATGTTATTTAATCATGGTAGATTTAATCCTATCCACCAACTGCTCCATTGTGCAAGGCTTTGGAACAGGACAGCACTCGCTGGGTTGCTGAGTCCTCCCCTCCCTACTGCAGCCGTCACATTGGATAATTTGTTTTTGAAGTGTGTTGTACTCTATCTTAACAACACTTGTGTGGTTTATTCCCACTATTCCCAGAGGATGGCTGTTACAGAATGTGATTGCTTTACAACATTGCTGGTGAGCCATTTGCCATTGGAACTGACTTGGGATAAAGTCAAAAACAGTGAGCTACCACCATACACTTTAAAAAAATTCATGGCCAGCTAAAGTCCATTTGGACTCATGCCAAAATCCTCTTTTAAATTATTTTTCTCTCAGCTTTTTAACTAAAAGTTAGGCAGCAATCCTGTCCTCTCTCAGCTTTTGTTATAGTAGGCTAAATAAATCAAGCTTGTTTAATATCATTTTCTAAAACAAGCTTTCCACTGCCCTCACCTACCTAGCAGTCCTCCTCTGCCTGCTCTAATTCCAGTCAATCTGTCGAGTGCAGGTGGCTAGATTGAATGCAGTATTTCATTCACCTGGAAGAGGTGAGCTCTTCCCAGACACAATGCTATTGCTTTTCCTTGGCTCTGTTGGAAGTTGCACCAGCTGCCCTACAGGGGCGATCCACAATCATTGTCTTTTAGCAGTCCTCCTGTTAATATTGAGGAATTATACCATTTATGCTTTTTTAGCACATGATACTGAGATTTCAGGTTTGTTTTTAAATCAGAGGAAGTTTAATGTGTTGTCATCTACTTTCAATAATCCTAGGCTATATCTCTTAAATATTTTTATTTATTTTCTGTGCATTGTTGCTTTCAACTTGCTATTGTGAAGTTTTGGCTATTACTGGAAGCAGAATGAAAAAATATCAATGTCAGACATCATATTTCAATTCTTATAATAGTCTTTATTTGGTTTGTGTCAGTTTTATTTTGTTTAAGTTTGGTAGAAACTGTTTGTTGCTGTTGTGGTCTCAAATCCTAGAGTTCTGAGTTGGAGTGGAGATTAACTAGACTCCTATAGTTTGGGGCTATACCAGATTTGATTTTGTTTTCACTTCACCTGATTTTTATTCTCTAGCATCATTCCTATCAGTTGTTTGTTTCCCTTTCACCCCATGCTCTGTGCTGCCCTTCTCATTTAAATGAATACAACATATCAGTTTGGGATTGGAACATGCCTGTGTTATCTTTACTGCATTCGTTTCTTTGTTTCATTTATGTAACTGAAAAAAAAAAAATCTTCATCTATTTTAATATCCTTTGCAAAGCCTCGGCTAGCTCCTCTCTTGGCAGTTCTCACTTCACCCCATGCTTCTCAGTTAAGGACCAATGAGCCCACACAAGTGGTTTTCCCCATGTCTTCCTTCTGTTTCTCTTTTCACATCTAACACTTCTTGGGGTGGTAGTGCATCCAGTTAGGCCTGGAGTACCTTCTTCTGGGTTTCTTTTTGCTGTGTTTGGAATGTAGATTCTTGACTATTTAAACATTCTTTATGTGAAGTATTAGTAAGACTTTGCTCCCTGTTCAACCTATTAGCTCCACAGTCCAACTGATGTAACTACACCAGAGTTTGCCTTTCTGAAATTTAAACATTTAGAGACCCACTTACTGAGTTTGTTCTCTCATTTAACTTACACCAGGTTTGTCTGACTTGGTCCAGAGCTGATTTCTACAACTGGCTAATTTCCAATATTCTCACTACTTATCAGTAATACAGATATAATATCTTGTCACCTCTTATTGTTCTGATGAGGATTTGATTAGGTGTATTGTACACTGCATCCAAAAATAACTATTACTGCTATGGATAACATTTACAGTCTATTTCATCCCTAACTTTGTGGTTATAAACAAATGTCCTTAGCCACCATTCCAGGAAAAGAGTAACTGTGTCATGCTCCTCACAATGGACCCAGACTTAGGGAATACCAGACTCTAAGGTAATGTTTCCCATGCTTTCCTGTGCTGCAGTGAACTCTGCTAATAGTACCACCAGAGTTAGGCTGATTTTTTATTTTTGAACAGACTTGAGCACCTGTAGTTCAGCTTCTCTGAAAATCAATTTCTGAGCCTATAAAATGGATTAGTCTCTAGCCAATCTTTAACTTGCTTTTGAGTAGGTATGCATATGTAACCCACTGTTCACTGTGCTATGCATCCCTCTCTGTGGCTGCATCTGGCCAGCAGCGGATATGAATATGCTACAGCTGCTTGCTAGGATATTTAACTCGAGGTGTAAAGGTTTGTGAGTCAGCCCTGGAGGTCCCAGGTAATGAGCAAGATGGTGATTATTACGCTTCCAGGGCTGTATGTACTTGCATTCCTAAGGACAGCTTGTGATGTGGGTGTGGAGAGGATAGTTTAATTCTGGGGGGGGGGGAAGTATTGTGGGCTTTAGAACAGATAAAAGGAAACTATTACAAAATACATCAAAAGAGACTTCACAGAAATATGCCTGTCCTCATTTTAATGTCTGCAATACAAAAAAAAAACCTGGAAAAATGTTGCACAAATGAGTTTACCACTTAGTAGCTGCTGAAACGACATGGTTATGCAATAACTGTTTCCAAGATGGGGATGCAGTACTCACTACGCTATTCTTCTAGTGCTCAGGTTAGTGTGTGAGCTAGTCTGTGTATCTGTGCATACAAAAGCTGACCTAAATTACTTATGCAATAATTAATTTTTATTGGTTTGCTTCGTCCAAGATTGTTAGCTATCAGAACAGATGTAGATATTTTCAGAGGTGCGCTGCATAAACAACTAAACAGACTTGTAGAACCTTTCACAGTCCTTTATTTTCTTGCGAATATATAGGAATTTAAGGGGTATTTTTTAGTTAAGTTAAAAGTATTTTTCTATTATTTTCTTGGCAAGAGAGCTGGACAAGACTCTTTTTGTGTAAAAAACATAAAGTAAAAATGCACACATCTCACCCATCACCGAAATGAAACAATTTCTTGAGTTAAAACATGAGAGATGACTGGTCAGACAGATGTGCTGATTAAACTCCCCATGCTCTTATAATTTTGACAGGCATCAGTTCCAAGTTGACTGTGTCTGTGATACAGTGGCTAAAACCTGCTCTTCTCTGTATAGGTGTTCAGTGTTTTCTTTCTTACCTATTTACATGGATGTACCTTGCACAGCCTCTTCAGATTTTGTCCTCTAAACCTTCTCACCACAGAGAGAAAACCAAAATTCCTGTAGTTTGCTCCAAGGTATTCCCAAGCCCCTTCCCAAATTGTTATGAATTGTATGACTGTGTTACATGTTCTTATGTTTTTAGAATTTGTAAGCTTTAGGGCTTCTTTTGTCCCAGGAGAAATCCCGCCTTTCTCAGAATTGCTAGAAAGCTTCCACCGATCTCAGGCTGACTAGAATTTGACATTACATTGTGGACTTAGGGTGTGTGCAAGTTTTAATAGCTTAAATGTATAAATGTAAATTGACACAATCCCATTAACCAGCAAACACAATTAACCATGTGGAACGCTGTTTATACAAGTTTAAGTGTTTTAGTTAGAATAAATATTTTCTCCCTTACAGAGTTAGCATTTTTCATAACCTGTGACCTGGTTTATACACAGCTATGATGATTCACAAGCACCTTCTCTAAAAGGGATGAAACTATACTGGCATAACTATCAGTAGGGGTAGAGTTAAGTAGTATTTTTGCTTACTTTAATAGTATCTGCATGCAGGAAATTGTACCATTTTTACTCAGTTACTTTAGAAATAGGTACATTAAAATGATATTAAAAGTGTTAACTGTTCATCGAGGAGGTAAGACCTGCTATAACACTTTCCCAGTTTATTTAACTCTAAAACAAGATTGTGGCACTATGAGTAGCCAGTTTTCTCAGAGAATTTGTCAGTACCTGTTTTGCAGATACATCAACAACCATTTGTTTCTCAACCAAATTACACAGTTAAACCAGTAAAATTAGTTGCTGCATCTGGTTTAAATTCCTTTCTCAATCTTTTTATAAACCTATTGATGTATGTAGGATATCTGCTTTTGATCAAGCATAACATTTTACCCTAACTCCATAAAGTCAGCCTGAAGACCGTAATTATAAATGTGATCAGCTCTCTTCATAAAATATTTGAGACCTCTACTGAAATTTATTTAGCAGCTGATCCTTCTTAAATAAGTAAATAAAACCAAAACAAAAAAAACCCCCACACTTATTTCTACTCATCTGTTTTATCTGGAACACATTCCTTGGGCCTGCTGGTGCAATATATATTTAAGGAAATTGTAATCTTACAAAAGAAGGGGAATTGGAAGGGGAAGTAGGAAAAAAAAAATCTTATGAATGTTCTCAGACTCATGACCTCAAGCATTTCATGATGGAAACTGGCTATAAGGTAATTATTTTCCTCTTTAGAAGTTGACAAAATTAACTTAATCTTGTTGTAAAAATATGTAGGGACAAGTAAGATTTTGACTGGGTTTGTTTTGTGTCTCCATCAGTGAATTTCTGTGGTAGCTTGATCTAGGCAGTGGTGAGCAGGTTGGTGGGGATGGTCATCAGTGGTTCCATACAGGGTGGGACAAAGTAACAAAAATACAGGCCAAAGAGAAGAAATATTTTTACTTGCACAGCTGGGAACTCTATGACAAGAGCCAGTTTTTCTTTGCTCTATAATCAGTGCATGCAGTGGGAAACCTTACGTTTTACTAAAGCCTTGTCAGGCAAAGCTTGCTGTCACCTAACATGCCATGGTAGTTTCTACTTTCTCTGAAAAAAAGGTGACTTAAAGGTGCCTATCCAGTTAGCTATCTATCTAATGACTTGGTGGCTACAGATTTGGATTTTTTCCTATTCCACTTGAGTAGAGTAGGAGACTCATCTCTTCTAATTACCATCTAGGGTGAAAAGGGCATGTTGCAAATGTTACCTCTTCTGTATGGAATGCTTAAAGCTTTTTCTCGGGCAAAGAGAGTGGGTAGGAACGTGATTAGATCTGAGCACTGCCTGGGACACCCGGGCTCTGGGCTTTGGTAAGCACTATAACCATAGCCCTGTTAACTCCTTCTCTTTCCCTCTGGCTCAGTGCACTTTTATGCAAAGTGAGATGCCTTCAAAGGAGAGAATGAAGATTTTTCCCACATTAGAATAGCCAGGTGACTGAGGAACTCTAATAAGAAATGAGGATTGTGGGTTTGAAAGCTCTCAGATCAAGGAATTGATGCATATTCCTCTGCCTCAAGACAAGTACTTCAAGCATGGGGAAAGAATGCAGCAGATGATGGTGGTAGTTGATCTTTCCTGGTAGGAAAAAATACATCTCCACAACGAGATTAAGGGCTGTGAATTGTACAAGAGGGGAGACGTTTCCCTGCAACTGAAAGATAGATTGGTGTGCTTGAGAATCTGGGCTGATGCTTACTAACTTCAGTGAAACGAAACCATTACATTGCGGCTGCAGTTTTAGATCTCGTGATGGCTGAAAGGGTGCTAGTAGTGGGATCACTTCCATTGCACAGAGCGTGAGTCCTCACACCTGAGCTGTGTCCCAGTCTCAGCTGAACCGACCCCTCTAAAGCTGTGGCAGTGGATGAACTGCAGGGGTGGTCTTTCCCGAGCAGGACGCTTTGCCGTGGAAAAGCCGAATGGCTTCTCCCGGTCGTGCCGGCAGGGCGCCGAGCTGCAGCGCTGCCCCATGGCGTCCCACGCAGAAGGAAGGCAGGGAGATGCTCCGGCCTTTCTCGTACCTCGTCTCGAGCGGGGGCCCCCGCGGAGGCGCCGCAGCAGGTCCCGGGGGCTGGCCCGGGGCGCGGGGGCCCTGAGCCCTGCCCTGCTCGCCCCCCGCC
>VZTA01008429.1:64235-83620 GCA_013398855.1 Mohoua ochrocephala | reverse complement strand
GGGGCACTCGCGGGTGCTCCCGCGCCTCTTCGCGGCGCCCCACCGCCGCCTCTGGCCGAGCTCCTCCTGCCTCGGGCGGCTGTGCCCGCAGACCGGGAGCTGCTTACTCAGCCTGAGGGTCTGACCCGTAACGTACACCTTTGTATTTAATTAATTGAAACTCATGTTATTTTCGGTAGAGCTCGAGGGATGTGAGCATCAAAACCACAGAGAATCTTGAATATTTTTTCCCGTGGACTTGTGTGTGAATGTGTAAAATATTTGCACTAGTCCAAACTTACTATAGCAGGCTGACTCTTTGCCCATAAAATGTTAAATCAACCATGACCAGACTCATTTTCCCATGTCAGCCAAGAGGACTCTGTAAATCAACACATTAGGGCTTCGCTGGGTAGGAGCTGCGTGTGCTTCATGCAAAATGGCCCTGACAGTCGCTCTCTTGGTGCTGTGGTTGTCAGCCTGTGGCTGACTGCAGAATTGTCAGGTGGCAGCAGGAAACCTTGCAGGTAGAGTGCAAAATCATTGGCGACGCAACATGCAAGAGACTGACAACTGGCACAACAGAAGGAAATTGTATGGGTTGTTTTCCCTTTTGATGTGATTGTGTTTTTAAGACTCATAGATGTTTTGCAAAGCCTGTTGCACCAGCCTGAACTGCTCGGAAGAGCCGGTGTCTCCCCTGAAGGCCTGCTTAGTTGTACGTGAGCAGAGATGTTCTGCAGGCACTTCCTGCCATCGCAAGATGGAACCCACTTAGAAGCCATTCCAGAAAAGCTCATCTCAGGGTTATGATGGGGTGTGTCATAGCCCTGCCTGGAAGCAAATGAACACGGTGGATAAATACGGCTAAGAAAAAATAGCACTGGCCATATGTAGCGGTGCCAAAATGACCAAGGCAAACTCCATTCTTTGTTCAAGAAAAAGAATTAATTCCCCCAACTCTAAACAGTATGTGTTGTGTAAAAAGCCTCAGCCAGCCAGTCCTTATCTAAACCACTATCTCTGGGTAAGGGTTCAGATACTGGAAAGCTTATTTCTGGGTGCTAGTAGGTTGAAAGGAACAGGAGACATAATACAGCATATAACAAAATAATATCACTCCTTACTACCACACAACAAATACCAGGAATTACACACATTGAATCAGATTAGATTCAGATATCAAGGAAAAGCTTTGTGCTATATTTCTTGAAAGGGGCCTCAGCTTAGAGAAATCATTATCCAGTGCTCCTTGCTGGATTGCCTCCCACTCAGAGGAGTGACCCAGCTATGACCCAGACTCGGAACACTTGTGTGTAAATTTAATTTTCAGCATTACATCATTTCAACTGGAGTCTTACCTCTTTTCTCATTGTTGTGCTATGTGGCTTACCTGGAGGTAAAGAAAGAAAAGATAGTAAGAAAATGTGCCAAGTATTAGAAAATACAAGTTCAGCTTAAAAGTGCTCACACGGCCACTTCTGTCCCGTAGTCAGGTGAGGCGAAATGATTGAGCCACCAGCAAGGTGGGAGGAAAAAAACTTACATGATTAGTTTAAAATCTTACAAGATGTCAAAAGGAACTTTTGAGGGTTACTTAGGAAGGGATAATACAAACTCTGCTTGCAAAATTTCCCATGTTTAAAAGAAAAGGCATTAGCCAAACAAGTGCCTGTAGCAGCATTTCTTCTTCATCACCACTCTCAACACCTGAGCAGTGAAAACTTGTTCTTCAAAATTTGGTGTACTTTCTAAGGGGGGTTTTGCGCGTTTGCTGAGAATGATTAAGCACGCATGCTATTTCATCCAACTGTAATTTTTTATTTTTCATTAACTGAGCAGAGTGTTCCGCTTTATGTAATTTCTTTCCCATAAAAAACCCCCACCCCAAATAGATTTCTTTCTTCTTTTTCTACATCATTCACAGAAAGTTCATATCCTTAATGGATGACAAAGTAGGCAGTAGCATAGGAATGTGAAGAGGCTTTTTCCCTGACCAGTTTCATTCAGGTATTCCCAGCTCTGATAAATGTGCTACATTTTGTGTCATGGGTAGGGATTAAAGACACAAATCCTTACAGTAAGTAAGTCTGTTCAAGTAAACTTCTTAAATTGTGGCCCTGGAAGAACAGGGACTGGACAGAGTTAGCGACACTTAGGTTTCATTTCCAGGTTTACCATTAACAGTGTTCACCTAATATTTTGCTGCTCTGTATCTGTAAAACAGAGTCCTGGTATTTAGTTTTCAATTACAAAGAGTTGTAATCAGGATAAGACAGTAAATGCTTTAGTGCATTACCATGGCATAAAAATACAAGAACATAATCTCACACTGCCTGTAGAAAAGCTCCGACATTATGCGGTGTGACTCGCTGTATAATAGCATAGTCAAATCAAGAGGATCATCTCATTCCTGTTTGAATGCCATGATTTCTTGTCAGAATTAAATATGCTGGTGCTGCTGCAAGTTCTATGTTTTACATTACTCAGTCACCAGAACAAACATGCATCATCAAGGTTTCTTATTCCTCCTCTGATTTTCAAATTCATGAAATGATGTAATACAACTTACGCATGTAATGAGGACATATGTTTGGTTTTTTGAATTAGTAGTCGCCACATATTTCTATAATAGTTGGAGTTAATGTTCCTATTGTTTACTTTATATTTTTACAATATGGTGTTTTTACCCGTGACCTTGAAATCATGAATAATTATTCATGCAGGACAAAGGTACAAATGCTATTATTATATAGCACTGGTAGTCTTGTTTGAATGTCATTAATATACAAGGGTAAAATCAATTAGCAAAACACCATTTTTGAAATGTAATTTATTAACACTGTATAAGAGTATTCTTTGGTTGAATAGCTCTAAGACAGAGATAATATAATAGCATTGTGGCTACTTCAGTTAGGGCTTGCACCTTCTCTCCGTGGACTGAAAGATGAAATTTTCTCATTTACTTCTATATGAAAACAATTGCACAGTGGTAAGCAGCTGTTTTGGTTCAGTAATCACCCATTGTCTCATTCCCACATTCCCACATGATCTGTATTGGAACCTCCCAAATTTAAGTGGGATGCCTTCACATTCATTATGGATATTTAATATCAAAGTATGTTAGTAAGAAAGAGGAATGGTTGAACCAAAATTATAATATTTAAGAAAAACAGTAAACATAACAACCCAATTTAAAAAGGTGCTTCATTTTCTCTGGACTGTTGGTATCCATTTGTATCTGTTGTTGTTTATGATAAGTAATATTCATAAACCAAAGGAGAAAAAATAAGAACCCGATGCCATTTTTTGTTACTCATCGTGAAAACTATGTAGACTAGACAGGATTTTTTGAAAGGGTATATTTCTAATTACAGCACTCCTGTAAACAGCTGTGGAACTGTAATGGGCTTTTTATCATGAATGTAAAAGCTATTCTTGGCCGGAGCTGTCTCCTTCTTTCAATATACCTCTTAAAATCATTTGTGCAATAAAGACAACTGGAGCTCAGTTGTGGATATGGAGATAAGTTGATCTTGATTTTTTTGGCCAACATTTGAAATTTCTGTGACTTGGGATGGCATGAAAATCTCTGTTATGTGCAGTAGCAAAGGACAAAGATTGGTTCAGCTGAGTTCTGGGTGAGCAACCTGGTGTAACGGAGAGAAAAGTTGAAAGGAAATATGGTTCTTTCCTGTGGCAGTCTGTAGTTCTATTTATATATTTATTATGGAGTAATGAAAGCAGTAACATTTTTACAGTGAACAGTAAATAATCATGGGATGCCAAAATACCCAATCCAGTGTAGGGTATATTTATGTTTGTAGTATATACTCACACTAAAAAAGTGCTACCTCTTGGAGGAGTGTTGGGCTAAAGATGGTTTGGTATTTTTTACGCAATCTTGGCTGCATGTCTCTAGATAGATCAAATGTTTATCAGTAGTGCCCTTGTATCTTCCCAGAAGGCCTGTGTATGCTCGCTTGAGGAATATTATGAAATAATCCAGGAAAAAACCAAGATCTTTAACAGCTACAGATTTCTCCAGTTCCCTGTCCTCAGTGTGGGCACTAGAATATTAAAAGATCTGTTGCACCGGGGACTTCCTAAGTCTTTGAAAGGCAGGGTGAATTTCATCCTTATAAGATTAAGAACTGAAACAGACTCCTGAAGTACAGAAAAATTAATTTAATAGTTATAAAGACGTCAAATTGATGACACCAGAGAATGAAGTGCAGAATGTCCTCCCCTGCCTTGCCAGAATAATTAGAGAACAGTTCATTCATATCCTCTCTGTTGTTTCTGCAAAAATATCAGTCGTGTGACGGGACTTCTGCGACAGAGATGCCTACGAATGCAGCTCACAGATTATTTAACAGCTGGAGAGTGGCAACATCTTTGTTACAGACTTTTAGACAGTAGCCGGTGGTTACTGGCTCCATGCTTGAGCTTCCAAATGTAAAGTTACTTGAATTTTTTACCTCTGCTCATATACTATGGATGACTTTGATTCTTTTCCCTTTTCCTGCTAAGGATTTTTGCTTCACCTTTAAGTGACAAGCTCAGATATGAAGTTCTTGCTTTTTGTCAGTTTAGGTCAGTTGTGAGCACAGTTTTTGGATTAAAAATACTTAGTCTTCCACCCTTCTATTCCATATAAAATAAAATTGCCTGAAGATATCCACTATAATCTAATCTATGATATTTTGATATGTATGCTATCAACTTTAACATTTTTAAATCTTAAGTGAATATATGATATCACTGTTTAATACAAATAGATCTGAATTATCATAAATATATTTAATGCATAATGCATGTCACTCAGGTATTATTGTCAGTAATGGATGAGGAACAACACTAGGATAATTTATAAAAGTAGAGAAAATAATTTCTCAGTAGTTAATGTTTTTCAGGGTATTGGTTTCTAGTAACAACATTTTGGTCATAATACATTTCTAGCATAACTTAAATGACTTGTGCAAATTACTGAACTAACATGAGCACTTTTATTATACCTGAAACACTGCAAGTGTTGTGCATTATAAAAATGTGTATAAAACCAGTTTAGCTTTTTTGCTTGGTTTAAGTCAAACAGTAAAACAGATTTTTCTTGCTTACAAAGTGAAAAAGCCCTCCCCTCACCCCTGTGTGTGAATTGTGAGGTGCCAGTGAGTTGGAGAGGAACCTTATAGATAACTCTGTTTTCCCCAGTAGTGGGCAATCCTTAAATGATAGAGATTTATGGAGAGAACAAATATCTCAAGTGAAGGAGGGAACATAGCTCAGGCACACTGCGGGCTGCAGTGGTGCTGAGCCCAGTGTGACCGCTCCGGGGGAGGGTGAACTCTTACTGCTGGGAGCTGGTAAAAAGCTTTTCTTCAGCTTTCCCGTGACTCTGAGGTGTGCCAAGCCTATCAGAGGCTGTACCTACCCTGTCAGTTTCAGATGCTCTCAGGCTTTGCTTGTGTACACCGTTCATTTGAGGCTTCCCCCCAGAACAAATAATTTCCTTCCTGCTAACAGAAAGTTTGAGGCTGGTTTAGCAGGCAGTTCACTTCATCGGGTACTGCACTGGGATCATACAGACTCGTGCTGGGTTTCATTTTCTCTGTTCATGTGAGGTATACTAATATCCAGAAGGCCTTGGATATTCATGTGTGCCCTTTAGTGCCATCAGACACGTGCCACACATTTTATGTCTCATACCAAATTGTAGAAATCTGTCTGAAAGTAATGTGGCCTTTAATTTTTTAGCCTTCTGACTTTTAACCAATGACTAAACAAAACTATGACGTTGTACGGACACACAGGTATGAAATGAGACCTGAGAAGATCTGGCTTGCTGGAAGTAGCCCAGGCCAGTGCTGAGGAAACGTTTCTCAGTAGCACACAAGAAGAGGTGACTCGGTGGCACCTTGACATGGCTGCTTCTGACCATGGAGATGAGCATCTTGAAGGAAAAACCCTGAAAGCTACCTACTGAAAAGAAAAGGATGTCAGGAGGGCCCTTATGTCTTCCCAGAAGGCCTGTGTATGCTCGCTTGAGGAATATTATGAAATAATCCAGGAAAAAACCAAGATCTTTAACAGCTACAGATTTCTCCAGTTCCCTGTCCTCAGTGTGGGCACTAGAATATCAGAAGATCTGTTGCACTGGGGTGGGTGACAGGCTGCATGGCCTCAGGAACCTCTAGCTGATACAGACTGTGCAGGGGTAGAAAACTGGAGTTCCAGGCTTCCTTTATGCCAGGCTGATTTTCCCTCTTGAAGGAGCTGGGGCTGCCAGACACCACAGCATTACTGCTGTCCTCTGGGTGTCCTCTAACAGGTTTTTGGCATGCTGGGAGCTGTCACTAATTGATACATTGGGTCAGATTGCTTTTACAGAGCACACCTGAGAGGTCGTGTCAGACATGAAGGATTGATTAAGTGATTACAAGATATGCACAGTACTAGAACGGCCCATGGCTGGAGATGGTGAGGGACAGTCGTGGACCCAGTTTGGAAATCAGCCCATTCCACACACATAGGACTTGGAGCTGAGGCTTTCTTCTCTTACAAAGAAGAAATACAAGGGCATTATAGACATAATCTTAAGTATCTGGCTCAGAATGTCAATGACAATCATAGTGACTCTCAAATAAAGGAAGATTAGGCATGCAAGGTTGGGCACAGAAAAAAAATGAGGTGCCAGAATAGAGGTTGCCTCTACACTCTTGGTTCTGTTGTTTAGTTCATGAACATGACGACAGTCTTGAGGATAGAACGTGAAGATTAAATTATGTCACCTCTGTGTCATCCCTGCCTCATTTGGTGCAAAATCTGCAAGAGAATGAATGCCAAGAGATCATAATTTGTCACTGACCCCTTTGGGAGGTGTGGTAGCAGCACAATATAGCAAAGTAGCCTATTTTTAATTCACCCACACAGAATATACAGAAGTCTGATACAAAATGAGAAACCCGTAGTTGTTTCCGTATCAAGTTAGAGGACTAAAAGCAAGAAAGGATTATAAGTTGAGGTATTAATACGAAAGCACTTACAAACCAGTAAATTATGAGTACTAGATGTTAGTACTAAAAGCATACAGAAAAGTTATGCAGTTATGCTTGCTAATAAGGGTTACATTTAGGATGTGCACCTGCAAACGCACTGGTTTGCCATTTTGTAATCAGTGATAGGTTATAGTACCTCAGCAATGGGATAAACAGGATGACCTTTATTTTGCACATCAGAATATGAAATTGAAATAAAATTATTTTCTAGTGGCATTAGACTGGCAAATTTGACAGAAGTAACATGATGTGACACTATATGGTTATGTTAATTGGATACATTGATTCTTGTTGTTAAAACAAGCACAAAGTAGCTTGGACTTACTTTAAGGGAGTCAGCTGAAAAAACCTCTCCAAATGGCACAGAGTGGAAGCTCTGTTCAGTGTGAGGTGCTTGGCCTGGCTTGGGGGTGGGGGGAGGCAAGGTTGGTATGGGCTGTACTTCTGGGCCACTGTTTTTGCTTTGATCTAAGGGACCACAACTTGTGGAACTTCTTGTAGAAATCTCTTGATCATACATATTCACCTCTCTCCAAGAAGTTTGTAAAGCAATAGTTTGTTTCACAAGAAAAGACAGAAGTCCTGTAAGAGCCTAAGCTTTTGTCCATTGATTTTGCTTTTTATTTTTATATTTTCCATTCTACAAGAGGGAAAATACTTTTCATTTTTAATTACATGTGGAGAAGTGATTATCATTCTTGGGTGTTATCCCCACTCCTGAGTGGTATTAGCAAGACAGCCAACCTTTCAAGCTATCCTCAGTGTAACTAACTGTAAAATTGGGATATTAATGCTTAATTGAGATGGGTATAGTAGTGCTTAATTGATTAATATATGTAAAATGTCATGAAATTTGCAGGTGAATGACATTTTAGAAGTGTTAGGTAGGACTTTCTTTATATTTTAACATAACCAGTATAAATAGCAGTAAGAACTGATCATTATGAACAATTTTTACAAACACATTTACTTATCTTTCCACTGAAAGACAAATTATTATACTGTACAGTGAATACAATTTGACGTGGTAAATGTATAAGAGAATTAACATGCATTTCCGTTCACTAGAAGGAGAAGATGAATGCTAATAAATTTCCTTGTAGATAACAATTTGAAAATAGTATTTTCAATATGTCAGTTTATGGGCCAGTATGATGAAATGTATATATTCATTATATATAAGTGGTCGTTAAGCTTGAAATAGGCTCTCTAAGATCAGTGGACTTGTCAAGTCGTCTTTTTTGCTCACTTACCTGTTTAGTTGATGAAGGTTTTGGTCTTATCTTTTCTGCTTAAACAGAACAATTTTTAAATGTTAACACAAAACAGACACCCTCAAACTTTCCAGGTAACAAAAGGTTTTCAGACCTGTGGTTACCTTAAAATTAGACATTTTTTCTGTTTGTGACAGTGTGGACAGTTCTGTAGCTTCACTAACACATGTATTTTTTCATAATGAAAAATTAACAGTAGGGAAGAACTGTATTTAACGTCTTGCTATGCTTTTATAAGAATTAAAATATGAAATAAACAGAAATACTCATTGCGCTGCTGCACCTTTGAGGTTATTTCACCCGCTTTTTTTTCCACATTGTGAACTGCTTAATGTTTTTTCAATTCATTTTCTTTTAAGTCAGACTTGTACTTACTGTAAGATCAAAAAAAGAGGAGAGAAGTATCCAAGTTAGCTATTAGGTGCAAGGTGGTTGGGATTTTCCACAGGAAGCTCCACATGCTGTGTCCAGGCTGCTGTGTCTGAAGTGTGTGTCAAACTTGCATTTTGAGATTCCAAGGCTTCAGTACCATGTCTGGGATGCCAGGTGAGACCTTTCCTGACTGTGTATCACCATCAGCATGTGAACCAGGGCGCACATTCTCAAGAAAAGAAAAAGGTTTAATTACTAAAAATCTTAGTGCAATATCAATAAACGTTTTAATAGGAGGTTAATGAATTGACATAAGGTTAAACAAGCCAATGGGCGCTGCTTATAACCATCCACGACTGCTACTGCATAACCCCATCTTCAACACAGGGTTCTCAGACTGTACAATTCTGCAGGTTCTTACTTACTGCATAGCATTGCCTTGAAAATTAGTTACAAACAAAACCTCATAAAGTGCAGCCTTATGGTTGTTTCTTTCTTGTTTCAGTAGAGAAGTCTAAGTCAACTGACAAATTCAGAAAAAAATGCTAGAAACTTGGCTGGCTAATCTGGATATTTCCTTTTATTGTGAGAATTAACTGTGCCTATTTCTCGAGAGTTTTGGGCTGAGAATAAAGTAGTTTTTGTTGGTTACTGCTACTTCTCTATGAACTCAATTTGTGAAACTGTGTTTTATTCCTCTGTCCTGTAGTCTTGATCCATAATGATATCTGTTATGACAGCTTTCTTTTTCACTGGGTTATGTCACATAAATCAAGTTACTCCAATTAAAATCAACAGAGTTGTTGTTGTGGTAGGGAGGGAAAACAATTTGCAAAAGTTTTATGAATAATAGTATTTTAAACTTCTTGAACTTTTTTTCTATGGCTTGGTATGAAGTCTTTTCTAATAATGTTGTGACTAAATCTTAAAACCACAGCATCATGTGTGACTAGATCTAGACTTTTATTACAGAATTCTAGACTAGATTTTTATTACAGAATTCACCCAGCCTTGCCTTAACAAGGTACAGAATATTCCGCATGCCACCCAAATGTAGCACAGTGGTCTAACTCATACGGAATCATGCGAACTACTCTGTCACTCAGATTCACCAGTATCATCATTACTGGAAATAAATCCCAATCCAGAACCCTGTGGTGTTTTCTGGTTATGGCAAGTTAATGGTATTAAAATATGCTGCACTGAAACGGAAGATCTTACACCATCATGGTGTAACTCATGCTATCTCCATTTTGATCTAGAGACAAACCCTGGGAGAGTTTGGAGTGATTTTATTTTTGATGTCCAGTCAAGCATTGCCTTTTTTGCAAATATGCCCACTGGTATCTGTTTCCATTTGGATTTTGTAATGTGGACATTTCTCTGCTTGAACCAAAATAGTTTGTTCCTAATTAGTCATACATGTTTTCCAACACCATCAGCTGACAGTAGCTTTACTCATCTGAGTGGGATTCCAGCAAGAAACACAAGCATGGAGAGCTTTTTTTCCACATTGTGAACTTCTTCTACTATATTGTTATCAGTCCACTTTCATCTTCACTTGAGAGGAACATTTAGTAATTTGAAGCTCTGAACCGTTCTCTTGTGATTGTGGAAAAGGTCCCCAGCATGATGGCCAAATATCAGCATGTTTTTGGATTCTTTTATATGTATGGAGTCAAAGTCGGATTCTAAAATTAAGACAAGAATTTCCTTAAGTTTAGCATTGGTCTGTCTCTAATAATCTCTGCAGTATAAACAGGAAATCTCTTTGGTTTTAGTCTGCTATTTCTTTTGTGTTTCTCACCAAATGAAGGCTTATCGAAAGATTTTTATTTTTTTTGGTTATTTGTACAGATGGTTTGGAGACTAAAACAAAACATACAACTTATGGAGGACCACTCTGTTCTCAATGAATGATGCATTACATTGGCTCAGCTACCTTCTTTCTTTTCACTTTCCCACTTGGATAGTGAGAAGGGTCTAGAAACACAGGTTTTTGTAAAGAAGGAGTGGAATATTATTGGCAAAGTTGTAATGATTTAATCCTAATATCACAGGACTGCTTGACTCACAAGTTGGAATTTTCCCCTGCATTTCCTGTTCACATTAATGCCATTTTCTTGTTAAAGAACAGTTTCTGCAGAAAATACCTTACCCTGCACTGGGCTCCTTTGTTCTTGCACTTGCTTACTCATGACGTTTTAGTTTTTGAAGAACTGAACATTGTGTGACTGAATTGTGATAGATGCAGGAGAACCTGGAGAACCTAGGACAAAAATGTCTTGTAGGACCATCAGGTACTATAGAATATACAGTCTATAATTAGGCACTCTTTCTGCTTCATTTTACCTAGGAAAGGGGATTATGCATGCTACTGGATTTGAAGGATTTCTCAGCGTATATTTTTTTATGCAAGGAGAGTAGAAGAAAGGAATAAAACGCTAAAGTCACCATTCAAGAAGAGTGAAATTAAACTAAACCACCTTGCTTTCCCATGCACTCTCTCACATTTTCAAGAAGTACAAAACCTGTTTCTTGTAGTTTGCATGTTTATGTATATCTCTCTATTTTAATAGACAATATATTGCTTGGAGAGACCTCTGTAACTTTCAGCTCTTCCCTCTTGCATCATGTGTGTGCATGTTCTTTTCCTAGTGATGTCTCCAGATGCAGAATTAATGCTAGCTGTGCTACATTTATCCCTCCTCACCCAGAAGGATGGGTGGATGAAAGTAGTGAGTGAGTAATGGGAAAAGTTGCTGTTTAACAATCTGCAGAGGATGGTGGCTTTTGTTTGGGCTCTGTTCTTTCTAATCACCCAGATTGTTAGCAACTTCCATACATTTCTGTGGGAATCTTTGGTACTTGAAAGGTACAACAAAAACCAGCAACTGCTTTGGAACTGAACAATAGGGAACAAAAACATTTGCTACTTAAAATACAGACATTATTCCATATTGAAGAGTAGGAGGTTGACTACTGATTGGACTCTATTCCTGCTTACTACTCTTCTCAGCAGTGGTATCATGTATCTGTTATCTCTGTGGAAGGCTGTGGTTCTCCCCCTTGCTGGTATAACCTGCTCAAAGATGGAAGATTAAAGAATGAGGCCGTGAGAAGCAGGGAAGGAACCTGTTTGCTAATGTCAGGTATTCCCACACCTTGGCTCGAACTCCTTCCTGATCATACAATTTGCTGTTGGGGTAAAGACACAACTTTAGGGGCATGGCTCTTAGGGGCACAGAGCCCTGTCCAATGTGTATTTTCAATAGTATATGCCTATTTATAGATAGGTCTCTCTTATTATGCAGTGTTGTTTGCAAAATTAGGTGCAGAATGTGTCTTGGATTAATCAGGTGAATATAGTTCTTTCTGAGGAAATCAAATCAAAACTAAACAAAAACCCAACAAACTAACCAACCAAAAATCCTCCCTCCTCTGCCCCCTCCCCCCCCCCCCAAAAAAAAAGCCCCNAAAAAGCCCCATAAACCCCTGTCAAAAACCCCAAACCCCTAAAACACTTCTGGCTAGTCTGGTAATTTAGTTGGCAGCTGGAACAAGAGAGAGCAGCTCAACGAAAGCGGCTCTGGCCTCTGCACCCACTTCCTTTGTTTTTGACCTTTGCATTCAAGCACTTCCTGCAATAATTTTGTTTTGTCTTTGAAACCAGCACAGTGTGACAGATAGCTGCTGCCTCAGACATTGCGACAGAGATCTCTAACAAGAAAATACCTCAGTGAACCTCAAATCTGTTATTTAGAATACAACTGCAATGTGGTGTGGCCTCAAATTAGACTTTCTCCTAGCTTTAGTACCTTTTTTCCCCCGAATTCTGACTGCTGCATTCTCATGAGCAAGCCTCAATGCCCAGAGATGTACCATTGCTTCAGTATTGCAATTTACTTTCCCACGACTGTGCAGCCAGCCAACCTGAAATTCACCTGTACATAATGGATCGTAGGGAAGTACAGCACTTCAGATCTGCAGTGAGTCAGTCGTCTTAGGCCTAGAAAAAAATAATCTCTGTGTATTTGTGCAACATATAATTATAGGAGAAGTGGTAGCAAAAGCTTCCATACCAAGCTTACTGAATTCTTTCAAATTAAAAAAAATCTTATGATCTTATTATTAAGTATTCTGTGCCTCCATGATTAGCAACAGGACTTTGAAACTTGGCAGAAGGAAAATCCTGGCCTCCTTTTGATGGCTTTATGAAAAAAACCCATTTAGAGTGCATGAGGGACTGAAAAATACAATTTCTCATGTTTGGTTTGTGCTATATGTTTGGTTTTGGCAACGCGTCCAAATCTTGCAATAATCTACAAAGCTTGTGGATGCCCCATCCCCATGTCGGCATCTTTCTTCTGTGTGCTATACTCTAGATGGGACAAACAGAGAATCATAATCACCCTTTAGCTTGGAATAACTCTTCTGTTGCAAGTATTGTCTACTTGGAGTAAAGAATTTATGTTTCTTGCCCATCTTTTTACTGGAAATAATAATTTTTGTTATGCAATACCTACATCAAACAAGACAAAGGCAAGACAGAGTTTTGTGTACAGTTAGGGTATCAGACCTAGGTCTTGGGAGATGTAGCCTCAGTTCCCTAGATGACTACAATATAAGTTTTTATACAAATGACGTATCCATTCTGTGCCCCAGTTCCCTTTTTTGTAGGATAATACTAAGAGGATTTTTCTATTTTCCTGGCATAGAGTGAGCAAAAGTGCACTAAAAATACTAGAAGTTCTGGTAATACAGTGCATTGAGGAACTTAATGATATTTTACCTGCTTGAGATAATTTACTTATCTCTGTCCAATCTATAGCCTAAAGAAGGAGACAGAATTCTGTATATTATAAGACCCAACCAACCAAACACCAAAACCCACCAAAAAACAACACTGTACCACAACATATCTCATGAGAAGGCAGAAATAAATTGCACAATTAATTGTGATGTCTTAGTTGTTGAGCATGTAACTTATTCAACATATTTCTAGCCTAATAGCTATAGTGTGCTATATAATGTAACGTAAGGGATTTTTAATTGTATTTGGGTCATACCATGGTCAACAAAACTGTCATTAACTTTATTGGAAGTGAGATGAGATTACCAAGTCCAAATTTTATGAAAGGGTTTTTTTTTTTCCTGTCATCAAAGCTTTTATGTTCTGTTTTTTGAAAACTCAACTTACAGAATAGTGCATTTTGAAGTAGATACATAAACTTACCTTAAAAGAATGCTAACAACATTACAAAATGAAGCTTTTCAAAGCCATCAGAAGATGCTGAACTTCAGGGTGCCTTCGCAATAAAACAGTGAGTGAGCTTATGTGCTGCATTAATTCACAATGACCATGTAGCCTCACCGTGCTCATACCACACTTCTGCCATGCAATAGGAAAATAATAATCGAATATATCCCAGAGATGGTTTTAGACATAATTCTGTTTTTCTTGGGGACACTGGAGGAATGAAAGAGCCAAAATGCAAGAAGTAGGAAATATATCAGATTGGACACTCTGCTTTTGTGCTGCGGGAAAGGGTAAAACTCAAAAACTCTAGATTAGTGTAAAAATATTAACCCCCCCTGTCTTTCTCGTGTGAGTCTCCACAAGAATGGAAAATATAAATCAAGGCCATTAGTTAACAGTAGGAAAGTCAAAGCAAACCCAGAGTCATTACCTGAGCCTACAGTAGTATGAGATAACCCATTTTCATTGACTGCTTTTCTGGACAAATCTATCCTGCAGAGTTTCAAACACTCCAGCATGGGCATGCACTTCTGGAAAAAAACCCCAACACTTTAATGTCACTCAGATGTTCTTATCTTCAAGTTTTATAGCACTGTATCACACTGTCAGACTAATACTGTTCAAGAAAAGGTGTACCAGTGTATTGAATACATATGCATAACTTGCTTTTCAGATCCCTTTAACCTGTTATCTTTGGCTGTTAAATATCTTTATAAGTGGCGGTATGAGAAATAGTTTGGAGATAGAAAAGAAGAAACCTAATTTCCAGCAGTTCAGCTTAGGAATGGCAAATGACATCATCATTACTGTATTTCTTTCTGTAGGACTAAACTACATACTTTATTTTATTTTATCTTCTTTCTGTCATGGTTTTTTTCCTGCATGTTTCACAGCAGGGAGTGCTAGTGATGCTGTTTCCTGGGAGACATCTGAAGTTATTAGTTTGGACATTAAACACCCTATTTAACTGTTTGTGATTAAAAACAGGTGTAAGGGAAGCTACATGTGAATAAAACGTTCCTCTGGTAATACAGAGAAAAATATCTGTACTACAGTCAATCTTATTCAGCCAAATTGATTCAGTTTGTGTTCACATCATATTGCTGTGGATACTTATTAACAAATATTTTGAGACAATATTTTCATTGTTAGCATCAAGAAAATGAGTTTTATGGGTAAACTGTGAGCCAAATTTTCCGCAGGTCAGGTTGGAAGAATTCTGTTACTTGGCTAAGATTTTTTTTGTCTCAAATCATTTGCTTCAGAAAACTCAGTTTGTTCAAACACACTATTTTGCCAGGAGAAATTATATATATGTGGGGTTTTTTTTAAAAGTAGACAGTAGTTTATCTGACTTACTCTGAAATATAGGATAATCGTATTTGTGTACATGGAGGCATACGTGCATAGTGTGCTGCAAGCTGGAAAACAGACCATTTTGATTACCTCAAATATTTTCATAACTTTCAGTTAATGAAACAGTCAGGATTGCTATTACTTCCTCTTATAAATGTTCAGTGTTCATTTAAGATAGGGAAATGCTTGTATACAAAGACTTTATATGAAATGACATAATTCATTTGGTGCTTGGTGCTATGCCATATTTACTGGTTTGTATTAGCTAATTATTTTAATCAGGTGGTCAATGAGATTTCCTAATTGTAACTGAGTACACGTTTTAAGCAACTGACTTCTAAAATGACATAAAGCTCTGTTATTATATGAAGACCTTATTAATAAGTGGCAGATTTGAAGGGTACCTACCAGGGTTCCAACACTTTGCTTCCCAGTTGTTTGGAGCTGGCTTCCAGGTATTATTTTGAACGTATAATGCTCTTTATTCAAAGAACGGGTCAGCATATATATGTGTGTATATGTATCAAAGATGCACTGAGCATATTAGTGTAACTCAAAAACTCAGTTTTTTTAAAAGTCCGTGTTGGTTTTGTCTGTACGTAAGTCACATATCGAGCAGTTTTGGCAATGCTCTGTTAAAAATCTTAGGAAATCATATCGAATATCTCATACAGAAGTGCCACCTTCTGTATCTAACTGCAGTGAAACTGATTATTTAGATAAACAAGTGATTTTTATATTTTTTCATATAAATACACTGTAAAAAAGACATTTCAAAGGTCAGCTATGGCCAACTGTCATGTAAACTATTTTAACTTCTACAAAGAATCCTCACAAAACTTTCAGCTTCCGTGAAACCACTGAAAATATATATTCTGTAAGTATGAACTTAGTCCTTTGAAGCTTTACTCATATAGGCAGCTCTATCAAAGCTAAATAAAATCTTCAGATGACGCAGGTTGCGTGGGGCCAGGACTCAAGGAGGTAATGTTTTGGGATGCTCAGAAGTACAAATACATATGGTGAGCCTAAACCCAGAGGCTGCCTCACGTTCATCTCGAATCTGTGCTATAAAGTGACGCTGATGATCAGCAGGCTCCAAAACTGGAAAAGCCCTCCCGTATTTATACAGCACTGTGATGGATTTTAGCTTCATAACAACATGGGGCACAAACTAATGAGCACATCGACTCATAGGACTGAAATCTGAGCCTATGTTATAACTTTGTTACAATTTCAGATTAGATATTACAAAATAGTCCTTCGGTGGCAGACAGCTGTGAGTTTTCATGGCTTTTGAAAATTATGTGCTAGTGATGGGTACTTAAGAAATTAGGGAATAAAGCAGCCTCTAAAAATACAAAGTTTGAGAAGTTCACCAATCATCCTGTAGGAAACTGGCAGCAGAATTAAGATTTTTAAAATGTAGGTTTTCAAAGTCTAGGGAAGCATCACAATAAGACAGTCATCTCTCTTCTCCTTTCCTCTGTTCCAGGGAGTTTTGTTTTTCCCTTCCTGTGCAGTACAATAGTCCCATTTTGTCACTATGATTATTTTTTTTGTCGAAAAGGTCGGTAGCACTCCCTTTTTGTTACACACCACCGGGACTGGGATCTATTATTTATCCATGGCAGATAACAATCTAGGCCATGTCTGTACAAGAAAACATTGAACCGGTTTCAAAAGAATGACTATAAGCCTGATGAACTTAAAACAGTTTGCCACCTCCTTAAGTTGTTTTTGTAATTTAGAAAATTCAGCTCGACTGATTGAAGAGATGATAAAGTCAATTTAAGTCACCCAGTTTAGGGAGCTGCACCTGTAACTTCTCCCTCTAGACAAGGTCTTGCCTAGTAAGTAGGAGGATCAATGGCAGGTTAATGTAACTGGCAATGTAAGAAGCTGGAAAAAAACCCCAAACTTGCTATTATTTGTGTGGGCTATTTTGTAAACTATTCAGGCAGGGATTTTTTTTCTTCATAGATATCTCTAAAGTGACAGCTAACACTCTGCTAAAATTAATCCTAATAATATAGATAATGATGTGCTAAATTGTTTTCAATATAGTTATTCCAATTTTACATGAGTGCAGTATTGAACTGAATTTACTCCATTAAGACAAATACAGCTAACTGTAGCAGTGGGCCACTTGAGCCTTGAGCTGTATGTGTTCATTCTGGTGGGAACCACATGCTTGTAGCTAAAAGAGAGATAAGAAGAAGTAGATACAGAAAGAGGAGAATGTATTGCTTTGTTTAAATTTACAGTTCACATGGTACTTGTTTTTCTTGGCATATGTTATTTACTATATAATCTAATAGATAAATAAAGGCCCTGAGTGTTTGAAGCATGCTGAGTGATGACCTGAACCAGCAAGTATGCCTGGATGGAAAACTCTTACTTAGAGAAACAGAACTTTTATTCATCAGTGTAGGATCAGCTTATTTGCTGTGGCTGAAGGGTTTGATTCTTCTGTCTTACATGATACAAGGAAAATTAGATCATGCAAAGCACTGGAGTGATTTATTCATTGGCTGTATTTCGATTTTTATGCATGTTGGCCCATTGACATTTCTAACACAATACATTAAAACAACAGGGAGGAAAAACGTTTCTTTCCTCAGCTATTTGCTCTGTGTTTCCTGTCCAGAAGTCAGCGAAGAAGGAGGGATGGCTGTAGAGAAGGTGTAGTGCCACAGCTGTACCAAGAATTTATTCTGTTGATACTGAGGCAGAGCAGCAAGCACAGTATTGGTTTCTGCTGTGTTGCTGAATAAACTCCAGAAAGTGGTTTGCAGTGAGGAATACATATCCTCCTGAAACTTATTTTCCCTCACAGCATGTGCCTCCGCTTTCAGCAAGAGTGAGTTATACTAGATTAGCAATAAAGGGGAAAAATGAGCCAGATTTTTAAAGGTGCTTAGGCAGCTGAAGAGGTAGGTAGATGACTAATAGGATTTAGGATCCAAGCTTGGGAAACCTTTAAAAGTCTCATATAAAATTCTTACAGAAAACCTGCAGCTCCTCTAGTCTGCCTAAACAGTGATAACTTACCATTATGCCGCTATTTTAATTAGTAAATTCTTGTGTCCTGGAAATACTAGTTTGGCAGGCTTTTCTGATAATTCTGAAGGTATTTTTGGTTTCCTCACAAACTACCCTATGTTCTAGATACAAAAAAACAATATTGCTATGAGGATGTGGACCTCTCCTGGAGATAGCATGTTTTTGGTTTTTTCTGCAGGTGTTGCTTTACCAGTGACATATATCTTTACAAAGGCAAGTTATGCTTTATGCCACGAATTAATGAGCTGCTTAGTAGGTGAAAAGCCGGTCCAGGTAATGCTCCAAGTCGTCTAGCTTCTTATGGGAAATGAAATCCAAGCCCCGATTTCTCTGTCAGTGTCACAGATTGGCTATTTCCATCCCTTCCTCCCACGGCCGGTTCCACCACCGTTACAGCCCAGCACGTGGTGCTGGCCCGGTGCTGGGAAGGGCAAGGGCAGAGAAGCTGGGGAAGGGTCTGGAGCACAAGTCTCATGAGGAGCAGCTGAAGGAGATGGCATTGTTTAGCCCGGAGAAGAAAAGGCTTGGAGTAAGGGTGAGTGCAGCTTAAAGGATGGTTTGGAAAGGTGGAGGTTGGTCTCTTCCCTAAGGCAGCTGGCGACAGGATGTAGCCTCAAGCTGGGCCAGGGGAGATTTAGGTTGGACATTAGGAGGAACTTCTGCCTAGAAAGGGATTAAACACAGCAATGGGCTGCCCGGGGAGGTGGTGGAGTCACCGTCCCGAGAGGTGTAAAGGAAACACTGAACGTGGCACTTCGTGCCATGGTCTAGTTGGCATGGCGGTGTTCGGTCCTAGGTTGGACTGGATGGTCCAAGAGGTCCTTTCCGACCTAACTGACTCTGTGAGGCGCGGCAGTCGCTGTGTGCCGCTTCGGACTCGCGTTCCAGGTACGATGTCACAGCGGGCCCTGGAGCAGCCGCCGGACAGGGATGACCGTGCCCCGGACACGCAGACCTGGGGCCACGCCAGGCTCACGCTCTCGCCCGCCTGCGCCCCGCGCTGGGCGCACGGTGCCGCCC